>JAXGGA010011310.1:0-42967 GCA_038373865.1 Uloborus plumipes
AACTGAATGTTAATTTTCACGGATTAAAAATACTTAATAAATGAATAAAGTAAAATGCAAGTTGAAATTCTTCAAGATTGCAGTTATAATTTACACCAAAATAATAGAAATAACTATCAATGACGGTAGCAGTTGTTTTAATCAAAATTTCCTTAAAAAATAATTTAAATGCAAATGTTTTAAGATTTATACATAAAGCTTAAAAAAAAAATACACTTGAGTTAAGCTGGAATACTTATTCAATGATAACCTCGGAAAACTTCTCTTGGGAAATACTTAAACTTCAGCAGAACAACAACGCTAAAAATTTCGAAGAATATGTCTCGCGCAGTAATCTCTATTGATGTGAAGCTTCAACGAAGCTCAAGATTTCATGCACGAATAATCGATAGTTGCTTACGTGCTATGAATAATGTATTGAATAAATCCATTTCAAAGTATAAAACTAATATTGTATTCCGATGACGATAATTTCAGCTTTCTAGGCTTTGAAATCTTTTTTTATAGCCATTACAAAAACAATTTTACGCTCTATTGTCATAAGACTGATGTTTAGCTATCACTTAATTTTTTAACTATTTGTTTTAATAGTTGCTGTTAACCCTTTAAGCGGTCAATTATTTTACCAGAAATGCTTCCAAAAAAAGCATATTTTTTTATTGCATAAAGTTAAGTACCATACTTAACAGAATAAGAATATTAAGAATTTTTTAATTTTTTTATTTCATTTTCAATGCTTTTACAACATTTTTTATTTTACAATTTTGGTCACAAAACCCCGAAATGTTTTCTTTTTTCAAATACATTCTGCATGCAGTAAAGAATGGTTTACAAATTATGCAAAAAATTCTCTTACACTTACTGTGAATTTTGAGGTTTACGATTTTCCAAACAGTTCGGGCAAACCAGAAAAGGAAATCTGAAAATATCGATGCCCGTTCGCCGTACGGGAAAACCAGATGAGGCCAATTTCGGGTTGCACGTACACTGTACGGGCAAACCGCTTAAAGAGTTAAACTACCATTTCAGTATTTGAAGCTTTTTTTCACGCTTTTTTTCCAGTTATTATTAGTAAGTTGTTTTTATTGTTATTTTGTCGGTAGCTTTTCGACATTTACATTTTTTGCTCTTTTAGAAATAAGTAATTGCTTTGTTCAATTTGAACGCTTCGATTTAAATATTATGAAAATGTGTTTTATTTCTTGAAACTAAAAAGTAAATTAAGAGAACCTTATGAGTTTCTACTTTGGAGGCTTCCTTATGGTTCAAAAAATACACCTGTTCCACTAGGTATCTTAGGAGGGCGGATCAAAAGTAATGCCTCCTGTATCAGAAAAACTTTATTAATGAACATATAGCAGAAGAAGTTATTACAGTTCAAAGCCTCAACTTTCCTCTACACAGAACTACCATTCATCATCGTCACCATAAATGTGCACTCTTTTATACCATCGTTGAACCAAGGTATCAAAACCTTTTTGGAGAAATTCTGGGCTTTGCTTGTTGGGCTATGATTTTAAATCTCTTTTAACGTCATTCTTAGGTACCCATTTAGCAAACTTTGAGATGTACCAAAACAGCAATTATTCCTCGGGCAGAGCCATAAGAGACCTTCAATTCATCAGCAACATTCTGAAGTGCAACGCGTCTGTCTTCTCTTTCTGTGACTTATGTTGTTGACCCGCTGCTTCTCCAGTTTATCAGAAATTTATTTTTCTGTATATTCAAGTTTGTTCGCTCAAAACTGTACACTGTTAAAAAAATGTCATGAAAATAACGAAAAAATATACGGCAGCTTAGTAAGCCGCCGTAGTGTTTCCGTTTCGTTAATTATATTTCCGTGATTTTGCAGAAGCTCCGTTCATCATTTTTCCGTTAGGCATTTTTTCGTTTCGTAATTCTCCGTTCTTCATTTTTTCGGTTCTTATTATGCCCGCTTATACGTTATAGGCTTATACCTATACGCTTTGACTTATATGTATACATGCAAGATGGAAAATTATTTAAATTTTGCAAATTAACAAGCGCTTTTATAGCAGCTTAATATCAATAGCAAATTATCTATGGAAGTTCAATAAATTAGTCCTTTAAGTGTCGCAAAATGCGTATATTGTGTAGAACAACAAATGCACAAATTGAAATTTTAAGAAACATTTGAAAATTTGCGAAACAATATAAACATATAAAAAGAACAAACATGGGTAATGTGCTGCCTTATCTTTTTCGTTTGTTCTTTTTATATGTTTATATTGTTTCGTAAATTTTCAAATGTTTCTCTAAAGTTTCTTAAAATTTCAATTTGTTCATTTGTTGTTTTTTCCAATCTACACATTTTGCGCCACTTAAAGGACTAATTTATTGAACTTTCATATATAATTTGCTATTAATATTAAGCTGCTATAAAAGCGCTTGTTTATTTTCAATAATTTTTCATCTTGCATATATAAGCGTATAGGTATAAGCCTATAACGTAAAAATGTGGGTGATTAAAATATGGGAAAATGAGAAACAGAAAAATAGAGCAATTAAAAAAGGAGCGTAAACTAGCTCACCGAAAAATTATATATATATATAAGACAAAATGATGAGCAAAAATGTAAACTTAAAACTCTTACGAATTTTGTATTTTAGAAAAAGTTTGAAAATGTCCGCTCATATACTTCAAACTCTTAAACATCTTGCCTTTAAAAAAAATACTAAAGCAATACAAGAATTGGCTTTTTTTTTTCATTAAAAATTTTAATTCATTAAAATAACATGATTTTTTTGAAAAGATTACATCAATCTCGCATAAAATACGCAAATATTTTGAAGATGGAATAATCAATGCATAGTATTTTTGAACGCATAACTTCTAAAAATTAAAAAGTATTAACAAGGTGCATTCTTTTAAAAATATTTTCTCTTATGTTTGAATAAAAATTAAGTTCTTCCGGAAGTTCTTTTTTTTTTCTTTCTGAATTTGAAACATTCGTGGTTCCTTAAAAAAAAAAAAAATCCTGTATTTTTACTGATTTCCTCTATTTTCATATATATTTACGTTATGGTGTCCATAAAAATCAACACTTTCAGAAACGCACTCTCAAAATTAACGATATTTTCTTTGTTTTTGATGAAATCACTTCCAAGAATATACCCCGAGCGAACATTTCGTCATTTTTTGGGGATAAATTTCGTCAAATGTAGCGAAATATTTCTTTATCCTAGTATCGTCAAATTGACAATCATTTTCGTAGTTTTGACAACATTAATTTCGTCACATTAACGAAGTAAAGTCATAAAGTAAAAAAGCTAAGTTTTGAGACTAAGCTTTTAAATCTTGATATAAAATTACAAAAATCATTTCACTAAATTTTACTAACCCTCAGCACCAGTAAGTTTATACATGCAACTCCTAAAATGCACAATTGGTTAACATCATGAAATAACTAACTGTTAAACTGTAACTAACTGTGTTAACTGTAACTAACTGATGAAATAACTAAGTCTGGACTCAGATTAAAATAAAAATAGCAGTAACAAAAATAAAAATTCTTACCTCCTATTTTCAATAAAAATTGCTCAAAAAAGGCAACAATAGAGCGAGTAGATTTTAAAATATACTAACACGCCCTTTTGTTGCCCATTTTGATTCTACCCATTGCGATAAACGAAGTCTTCTTAAAAATGTTGAGCAAGGAAATGCGGGATACCGCATAATTACATGAAAATATCCAAATTATTTTTCCAGTCAATTTGATTAACTACGCAGAATCCTGGAATAATTCTTATTCAACGCTGTTCTTCGAAGCATTTTCAAATTGAAACAAAATGGCACACATAATAACGTCTGGAGGAATACGATTAAATATCATTCGCATGTGATGTTTTTTGTAAAGTAACTATCCAAACGACGAGACACAGATGTCCTCTTCTCCATGCTAATGCGAATAATACAAGTCGCTTTCATGGAAGCTTAAACATGCATATTAATTCTCTATGACTTTGCGTTTTTTTTGCTGTGCACTTTGATTCAGTTATGAATCATTTATGCTGCCGAAAACTCCGTCGTATCTGAGCACGCGCCAAGTCTCTTCAGACTGTCTCTAACTTCCTCGTTCGGTATATTTCAACCACAAAACCGGGTAAATTCCGTTTTCTGTTTCTCCAACTTGGTAATTCACGGAATAGTTCCGTTTTTTTTAAGGAAAAGTTCGGTTTTGAAACGAAAACGGAAATTTACTGTTAAAATCAGTAAAAATCTTCCTGAAAATTCAGGTTTTTTTTAACAGTGTTCATTGCTGATGTCCATTATAGCATCCCCATTAACATTCTTCAAGCGGTTATAGATTTCCTTATTCACTTAGGTGCACAACCTTTTTTTGCCAAAAGAACGAATAAATAAATAGAAAAATCGTACAAGTAGAGTGAGGTTAACTCTATTTATTTACTTATTATTTTTTTTATCGAGCGCATAAATCCTAAAAACTCAATTTTAGACTTCTTTTGGAAAGTTCAGAGAAAGATTCGAAGGTACTACTCCCGGATTTTTTTTTTTTTTTTTCTAAATTGGTGTCTGAATTGCACAATTTTACATAATAATGTTTCTATCTATTAGGGGTGTCTCTATCTAAAAGATATTCCAAAACTTAAGCTTTAATAATGCAAATTTAGGCCATCTTTGAAGATAGAGGAATTATTCAGGGGTTTTCTCTCGGAAAATTTTCAAAATTGAAGTCTAAAAATCGTAATTTTATGCTATCTTTGATCACATTAGAGTTCGAGAGATCTCTCCGGAAAATTTTTTAAATTATAAGTCTTTGAAACGTTTAAGCGATCTTTGATGATGCAAAATGTGCCATGGGCGATTCTATGATTCCATGAAATAGGCGTAAAGTGTCGTAATTCTACACGGCGTGGGAGAGAAATACGTATCGTGGCTCAATGGGCATATTTTGAGCACTTGTTAGGAGAAAATATTGAACTTTGTATTTGTATTTCTATTAAATTTTGGTAAAAGCTTTTTTTTCAATATTATGCGTGACGAAAATGACCTTATCACAGGGGTAAGATAGCATTGACGGCCCCCAATTCCTCTGATTCGAATTCCACATGACTTGAAACACTCAGACGTATCATTTGGCGTTGCCCACGACAGATCGAAAGTTGAACATAGTTGTTTAACGAAAATAACGTTATTACATTTCTGTCAATTCTAATAATTTACACTTTTTAAATAGAGCCATTTCACGGAAAACTATAATTTTGTAAACAAAAAATTGTTGCTTGAGAAATAACACACGTTTGTGTGTTCATCATTACCTTTTAACCCATTAACCGCCGAAACTCGAAATCATTTTTTGTTTTTGATAAAAATCACAAAAGTTGTTATTTTCAGCCCATACAATACTATTATGCTGCAAAAAGAGCAAAATTTCACTTACATTTAGAAATGTAGGGTGTTGCGTTGACGCAACGTCAGCGGAAAAGGGGTACGGATGCGAAGTAGTTTTATTTGATACAATTCAGCAGTTTCAATGCGTTTTAACCAGGTAAAATTTGTATGAGCTTTGATATGATTTTGAAACGTGCAGAGAACTTTAGAAGAAAGTGAAATTTATTGTTAAAAAATCATATAATTTTGTTTAATAAATTTTAAATTTAACAAAAACTAGATTATCCAAGGTCATATATCATAAACTTCGTTGCAATCGGGCAATATCACAAGCATTGCAACGATAAACAGTTTGACAATGGCAATGGGACAGTAGTCAGCCCGATCAGGAAGGCGTCGGACTAGTAACCGGAGGTTCCCGGGTTTGATCCTAGCCAATCAAAGATCCATCGTCGTTACTAATGGTGGCTGGGCGACCTAAAATAAGGGTCATGGTCACAAAGTCCTCCAAGTGAAACGATACCTCTGGCGGTACTAGACCAGGGGTTTGCTCGGCCCTTGGTCTGGTTCAAAAGAACAGAGCGCTCGGAGCTGAATCGAACTTCCAACTTAATGGTGCTCGTAAAAACGGAAGCCGTTCTTTTTCCAACTTAAGGCTACAGTGGACTTTGAAAACGGCGAAAATCCTTCAAAATATGGGTTTTCTGTTTTTGTTCTATTTTTATGCTCTGAAAATAGCTTTATTCAGTACAAAAGGAATTTTCTCGATTCGATCTTTTTTTCTTGAGTTATGGCTGAAATTGCTCTTGAAAACTAAAAATGAGTTTTTCTCGGAACAAATACTTTACTGCTTATTAAAACTTCGAAATGTTCCATGCGTCAAAATAATTTACGTATGATGATAAAACTTTTTTTCTGTGTATCCCAATGCATCATCTGTAAACTGTTGGAAACAGATTTTTAGCAACTTGGACCAAAGCCATGTTGTAACTGATATAAACTTGAAATTAACCCGTTTCCGTAACTTTTTTCAAAAATTGTGATGAAAACACTAATTTTCGTCGTTATTTTGATGTCGGACAAAAAAAGTGAAAATTTTTTTCCTACAATCTGTTCAATATCAAAGGTAGATGTGGAAAAAAAATATTTTTAGAATATTCGTTTAATATTTTGACGCATGGAGCGTATTAAGCTTAGTTAATTTTTATTAATAAATTTCTCTAAAATTGCTGCATTTCTCTAAACATGTGAAAATATTTATTTATTTTTTATTTTTATTCACATACCATCTAAATAAGAGCATTTTAGGAAAGTAACATCAGTGTAACTATGTTTAGAAAAAAAAATCCATAAAAAGTCCACTGTAGCCTTAAATCGGGTAGATCTGTCTCTGGCTCGGGTACCCGAGTGGTTTCAGAAACAAGAACGCAGTGGCAATACTTACACCGTAGCCTTTTGTTATTTCTAAATATTGCTTTAAAATGCCCCCGAGGTACTGGCATTGGTAAACTGAATTTGCTTATCCGTCCTGTAGCTGAACTTTTTGTCTGTGTATATTTATCAAAGTGGGGGGGGGGGGGGGAGGGGGTGCTGCAAAACATAAAGTGCAACCTCTCTTCTAAAATCCAACAGTGACTTTCTATGTTTCCTTCTTCAGCCTTAAAAGTTAGCCTTAAAAGTGTCCAAGCATTTGTTTGTGCAACATCGAAAAATCACTTTTTCTCTCGGTCTATAATTCTATAATTTGAAACTTGACTACCGCACAAATCAACATTACCAATTTTTGCATTAACATTGCTCAATGATACAAGGCTGAAGAACAGAAACATTTTTCTTCTGAATTCTAGAGTAGCGAGAAACGTTCTTTACAGGCTCAATGTTACCGTAAGTAGAACCTCGAATCATCAGCAACAGAGTTTTCATTATTATTTTTTTTTTTTTTTCAAAAATCTGTTCTAATGCTTCTTTAACTATGATATCGTGTTCTGGTCATTTCAAAACGCGGAGACGAAAAAAAAAAAGCTTGCAGAGTCAAAACGCACAGAATAAAAATGAAACCGATGCTTTCGGAAAAGCAGTTGAGACAGAGAGTCTGACTACCCCTTTTCCGCTGACGATGCGCTCGCGCAACACCTGCTTTTGCTTTCCTTCCCTCCCCCACAGAATCAGTTTCTGAGTGGAATTTTTTTATAAAAGTGACCTTGACTAAGAGTATTTCACATATAAACCCAAACTTTTTTTCATTTCTAACTTTTTTGATTGAAAAATAGATCACAAATTTGAGCAAAAAAAACTATGTTAGAACCACAATTTTTATTACATATAATAAAAAATGTTTGAGTCAATTTTTTTACGAAACATGTTTCTGTCGTTGTTCTTAAACCTAAAACTGAAATCGATACAAAAATTAGTTATATAGCGAATTTTTTATGATTTTTTATTTTGACCGTTGCGTCAACGCAACACCAGCGGGTAATGGGTTAAGATTATTACTTTTTATTGAACCGACCCACATGCCGGATAAAATGACTACTTTTCGTGGACATTTTTTTTTCAACGATTTAAACTATTATTTCTTAACCCTTTAAGCGGTTTTCCCGTACGGTGTACGTGCTACCCGAAATTGGCCTCATCTGGTTTGCCCGTACGGCGTACGGGCATCGATATTTTCAGATTTCCTCTTCTGGTTTGCCCGAACTGTTCGGAAAATTGTAAACCTCAAAATTCACAGTAAGTGTGAGAGAAATTTTTGCATAATTTGTAAACCATTCTTTACTGCATGCAGAATGTACTTGAAAAAAGCAAATATTTCGGGGTTTTGTGACCAAAATTGTAAAATAAAAAATGTTGTAAAAGCATTGAAAACTAAAATAAAATTGAAAAATTCTTAATATTCTTATTCTGTTAAGTATGGCACTTAACTATATGCAATAAAAAAATATGCCTTTTTTGGAAGCATTTCTGGTAAAATAATTGACCGCTTAAAGGCTTAACAAATGAGACATATTTCATTTACACTGGAGCCTTAGCTATAAAAATCTACAATTTGTTTCATCACTGCTAAAGTAATAGCGCAAAAATATTAACTAATGCATACACCTCATTATAGTGGTTGACTTTGGATGTCCCGCACGTGACGCATAAGATAAATAAAATTTAACACAACAAAACTATTTAACAAAAATACAACTGTCAGGAGTATCTTTGCATCAAATGTAAAGAGTAAAAAAAGTTTTACTCCAATTTAGTTAAATTACAGCAAAATGTTGGTGAAATTTTAGAGTCGGATTGTCCCAAACGTGACTATGGAATGGCCCAATAGCAACATTTTCCATTCACATACCTTTTTTTCTCTATACATTTGGTACAAATGTAGGAAAAGAACTAATTGTAACACTGAATTTCAATAAAAATTCCCCAATAATGTGAAGCTTCGAATCTAAAAAAGGAAAAGGAATGAGTAACGTCCAAAATTGTATAAATTTAAGTCGTTGATGTTTTCAAGTTTTGAAGAAAGGAAAGGTTTTTCTTGACAAGCAAAAATTTAACTAACATAGACTAGTTTCATATATATGCTTGTTTCATCTCCTCTTTTGTAATTAGCGAAAACGTGATTTTGAATATTAAACATGAAATAGATAATTTTTTTATCACCACTGTTCATTATTTGAAATTTTTGACATATCAAGAACTACTTTTAATTTGACAAGGAGTCACTGTTTTTTCCCCTACACACTATTTGCATATTTCATTATATACTCTCTCAAGTGTCAAAGTTTCATCTAAAAAGAAGCCTTTTTTTTAAACTTTAGTTTAAAAAGTACACTGTTTGAAAATCTGAGGCATCTATATCTTTGAAATACATTTTTTCTTTGATCAAGAGAAAAGCGCAATGAATAGTATTTAACCTCAGCATAGTTTCTTTAAACATGTGAACCTACGCACGTGCATGAGAAAGAAAAAACCCTATGGCCAACTTTTAAAAAATCTCATTCTTTTGTTCTTTGAGATGGATTTTTTTCTCTCGTTTTGAAACATTTTTTTGTTCCCTTTTAAAGTTTGACTGGAACTTAATTTTTTTCTGATGAAAATTGGTTCGTCATATGACATTTTCGTTTAAAAGAAAACCCTTAATTAGTTTTTTATGTTCAATATTTCTTTTCTTTGCTCGCATTGCTTTTAGATGTTTAAATATATTGGATAAAAATAATGTGAGGGAAAAAACTATGAGCTAGGTTTTCGGTTTATGTACTTATTATTATTGTTGGATTTTATTATACTTTCTCTTTCTGGCGAGGCGAGGGGGGGGGGGATTCAAGCTTTTTAATTGTTGTCAAAAACAAAAAGGAAATATAGTAATTGTAGAGTTAATTATTGATAAAATTAGCAAATTAATTTCGTCTGAGTGTGAGGAGGCAAATATTTGATACTTTCTAAACTTTTTAAATAATACTGGTTTTTGAGGTTGTCCTTCATTTAAGTCATCAGCTTGAAACAGTTTTTATCAAAATATTTTTCAAGGGAGTTTTCTTGAATATTTTACGGGACACTAGATTACTAGTTCAAGAACAGAGATCGACTTGTCGTTCTAACAAGAAGATACACCATTTCAAGTGTTTCATTACTTCTAGTGTCTATAATTAAAACAAATTTTATTTCGTGTTAGTCCTTCCGGCTCCTACATGTAATACAGTGTGTATAAGCTCTACACACTTTGCTAGGTTTCTTAAAACCTTTTTCAGTGCTCTGTTGACAAATCGCACCCTTGCTACAAAAGTGCCACAACTCAAAAATTGTAATTTTTAAGTTATGACCGTCATTAGACGTAGTTTACACGTCTCTACCAATCTTCAAAAGAGCCAGAAGTTGCATTGAAAAATCAGCCGCCGAAGGGCAGTTATGGCGTTTTGCATAGGACCCCTTCCACTGAAATTCCACATCTTGAGTTGTCGTCCAGATGTCGTAGAGTAACTTGCGTAACTAACGATCATAGTTTGAAATGTATCGGTCTTCATAATGACAAATTCAAAAATACTAAAATGTGCCGAGTCAGCCCGGGAACAGTTTTTTGCAATTCCTGGAAAAGTAGTTTTTTGAGTTGTGGCACTTTTGTAGCAAGGGTGCGAAATGTCGCGATGTTTGGTTTATGAAGCTCTGAATAAAAGGACTTGACTTTACCTATACGCTATCACCACTTACAAAAATATCAAGTGTTTGAGAAATGTGATAACTCTGGAAGAGTTTTCAGAATAGCTCCAAAATCGGAATTTTCAGGAGGGGAGAGGGGGGGGGGGCGAACGAAACTCCAAATTTTTTCCAAATGATTAAATAATAAAGATTCCCCTTCCATTTCCATACCTGCATTCAACGAGAAGAGACACAAAGCATCATTAAATTTTAAAAAAAAGGGACTTTTGAAATGCTGTCTCTAAATTTGTCAAATAGACACAATTTGTTGAATAAGGATTTTGTGGGAAGTACACAAAGACCTCCCGTAACCTCCCATCGAGGCGTACTTGAAAGTTGCACGGAAACTGAAATTTAGAGTTTTATTTTAGAAATACGTTCTTATAAAACACTGAGCTTTGAAACACTATCACAAAAATTCATAAGACTATTTCAATACTTTTTTATTCATTCAAAAATGCCAAAAAATGTACTATAAAAATACCATACACTTTCAGCTCCTATAATATTGGTAATATTTATTCATGGAATATGCAGTAGAGAAATAAGATCGTTTTGAATTTCAAAAATAGATTTTTTTCCTTTCTCTTTCTCCACAATGGCTGATCAAATTGATGCTATACATGTTTTTCTCAGTAATACATAAAATATTTACGCATTAAACTACGTTAGTGTTACATGATTTGTCATCTAAGTGTTAAGAAATTTGTTCATAATTGTAATAAATTAAAATACAGCCTACATCTTTCTATTTTAGGATCACAACTATATCGCACAAAAATTCACAATTCCGAAGAGAGACCTTACAAAATTGGAATGAAATTCGACTTTCTGCATCCAACAATAGATCGATTCTTACTTTACACTGAAGTGACAAAAGTCATGGGATACCTCTTAATATCGTGTCGGCCCTCCTTTTGCCCGGCGAAGTGCAACAACTCGACGTGGCATGGACTCAACAAGTCGTTGGAAGTCTTCTGCAGGAATATTGAGCCATGCTGTCTCGATAGACGTCCATAATTGTGAAAGCGTTGATGGGGCAGGATTTTGGGCACGAACAGACCTCTCGATGGTGTCCTATAAATGCTCAATGGGATTCATGTCGGGCGATCTAGGTGGCCAAATCATTCGTTGGAATTGTCCAGAATTTTCTTCAAACCAATTGCGAACAGTTGTGGCCCGGTGACATGGCGCATTGTCATCCATAAAAATCCCATCGTTGTTTGGGTACATGAAGTCCATGAATGGCTGCAAGTGATCTCCAAGTAGCTGTACATAAGCATTTCCAGTCAATGTTCGGTCCAGTCGCACTAGAGGACCAAGTCCATGCCATGAAAAAACAGCCCACACCATTACGGAGCCACCACCAGCTTGAACAGTGCCTTGCTGACAGTTTGGGTCCATGGCTTCGTGGGGTCTGCGCCACACTCGAACCCTACCATCGGCTCTTACCAGCTGAAATCGTGACTCATCGGACCAGGCCACGGTTTTCCATTCATCTAGGGACCAACCGATATGCTCACGTGCCCACGAGAGTCGCTGCAAGCGATGTCGTACTGTCAGTAAAGGCACTCGAGTCGGTTTTCTGCTGGAATAGCCCAAGAAATCCAAATTTCTCCGCACAGTTCTAGCATACACGTCCATTGTACGTCCCACATTGATTTCTACGGTGATTTGACGCAGTGTTGCTTGTCTGTTAGAATTTACGACTCTTTGCAGACGTCGCCGGTCTCGATCTTTAAGTGCAGGCGGTCGACCACTGCGCTGTCCATGGTGGGATGTTATGCCTGAAATTTCATACTCTCGGCACACTCTTGACACAGTGGATCTGGGAATGTTGAATTCTCTAACGATTTCCGAAATGGCATGACCCATGCGTCTAGCTCCAACTAACATTCCGCGTTCAAAGTCTGTTAATTCACGTCGTGCGGTCATCATCACGTTAAAACCTCTTCACATGAATAACTTGAACAGAAATGAAAGCTCTGTAAAAGCACTGCGCATTTATACCTGTTCTATGCGACGCTACTGCCATCTGAAAATTTGCATATTGCTATCCCATGACTTTTGTCACTTCAGTGTATTTAGAAAACAGTTCTCAAGATTTCCTCAATTTAGTTTTGATTTTATTACGGGATGCAGTGAATTTGTCTGGGAAATTTTCTACATGTAACATTATTTTTTATACTTTGAAGCAGAGACTAACATGAATAAAATTTGCAACTGAAAAATTTATGAGGTGTACGTTTTACGTAGTAAGAATTTAGTGCAGTAAACTGAAGCATAAGAAGCAGACACTTAGCTCTATATCAAAACTTCTTTGCGAAGACTGGAATTTAAAAATTTGTTTCATTTGTAGAGTACAGATTAATGGCGTAACATCGTCTTTAATGTTTTCTTTTAAACAACGATGTTTTTGTTAAAACATCAATGTTTTGGGTGGATGTTTTTTCTAACAACGATGTTTTGCGTTCGATGTTTTTTTGATGTAGATGTTTTACATTTGAATAAAAAATATCCTTCAAAAATCTGCATATGTTTGCAATGTAGTTCCGAAGAAATAAGCTTTATTTTTAATTAGTTAAAGCGAGAGCTATTACAACTTGAAAAGCGTTTTCTATAGTTAGTTGTCTATAGAAGTTGACTTACATTACAGAAAAGTAAAAAATCCTTTTTTAAAACGCAGTTAAAAACAATGTTGAGTGTTCGCAAAATTTTCCTCAGATCTAAATATGAGTTTTTTATTCACTTTCCTTTAACATATATATGAACCTATCCCCGCTCGCAAAAAATCGTTGCTTTTAAAAAAATATGATTTACTTTAAATATGATCTTAGAATGCATTTTCAGTCGCTATAAATATTTATAATCTTTTAATATTATTTAAGCGTTAGAGATAATTTGTACAATTCTTCCATATAATTTTTTTGGAAGTATAGCGCAGCAATAATTCATTACGTATTATATATAATTTCATTTCTCTTCTTTAATTTCTTTTTTGTCTCCCCCTCCCTCTTTTTTTTGAAACTTGTATGTGTGTATGTTATCAATTTTGAAAATTTAAATAAAATCCTCTAATTGATTTGTAGTGTATTAATTTTTCAATAATTTACTTACAGGTTTTTGCATTATTCATGTAAAATTTTAAAGATGTTACAAAATTATTTCCATTTCTGCGAATTGATATTTCTTTCTTTTTTGTGTGTTTAAATGTATAAATTATTTATCTTTTTACATTGCTTAATTAATGCTAATAATTAACTGTCCTTATTATTATTAGCTTTTTATTATTACTTCAGAAATCTTTTTAATTAAGTAATTGATTGCTATGAATGCCGTGAGCAGCCTTAAAACATTTTTTTTTAGATTTATTTTTCAGAAATAAATCTTTAAAAGTTAGATGCTTCAGAACATCAATGTTTTAAAACATCGATGTTTTTAGGTCAATACGTATGTGGATACCATCGATGTTTTAATTTTGAACAACGATGTTTTGAAACATTAATGTTCTTTCATAAATTGCGCATCACTAGTACAGGCATTTTTTAAAACAAAATTACATAAGAAAAAACTCAGTTTTACTAGTCATTAATTGCAATAGTTTTGTTCTGTACTCAGAAATATTAGGCAAAGTATTCAATTACAAAACATGTTTGAATACCAAGGTTCTAATAATTTTCCATGGAACACCAATACAGTTTACAGAACCATGATCTATACTATTGTTAGCTGAGAGAAAGGTTTTATCGCATATTAATTTTAACAAGATTCCTGAAATTTATTTGTATAATGTAATCATGATTATGTTTCTAAAATACTCGGATTTAGAATTAAACTAATTCAATTTAAGTAAATCCATTATAAGAGCTGAATTATCTTCTGATAGGAATAAAATTTTTGCTTTTTACGTAGTTGAAAACTAATTTATTCCTTCTACAAAAAAGATATAATTTGTGGCGTTCTTTCTTTTTCTACCTGTTGTGCTTTATTTTCTTTTTAAAAATTAAGTTCTCTCTCTCTCTCAAAAAAAAAAATCATCCTAAAGCTAAATCTACAATCCCTCTCCTCAACAATCATAAAATGTTTAGTTTCTTGTTCTGATGAGTAAAACGCTTAATATAATAAAGTTTTTTTGACAGTTAAAAAATTTTCTTTCCTTTTCCCTTTAGAGTTAATAGTTGCATTCTGATGGTTAGCTCAAACTCAAAAATTCCCTTCGGTTGACCATTGGTTTGTTTTTCTCGGTAAAACATATATAGTGTTTTTGAAGCTTTTATTTTCTTTTTCTAGATTTTATTCGTTTTAGACTACTTGTTTCTTTTATTCAATCTATTTTTTTTTTCTACTCTGAATCATCCAATGCCTTTTTCTATTCCTAATTTTAATCTTTCTGCTACTATCGTTGAATTTTGAACGTTGAAATTGGTCTTGTGTTGCTCACGATTCTCTATCACTCTAATTAGATATCTTGCTCCCCCTTTTATACCTTATTTAATAAGGCTTTTTTATTTTTCCAATATTGTTGTGTTGGTACTTTAAAATTTCTATTTTTAGCACTTTCAACAACTAATTTGAAGTTTTACGTGTCCTTTGACTATTCTATAAGTTCCTTCAAATATTTTAATCTAGCCTGTAAATCAGATATAGTTCACTAGGGCGCACTATTGAAAACTGATACTTTTTTCCGGGTTCAACTTAACTTGGCCGTGCTGTAAATTCAACAACTGAGTAAAGACTCAGTTGTTGAAGTTTTCGACGCAGCAAACGAATGAGGTAGATTACACATTATACTTCATTATGTGTTAGGTTTACACACCAAAAGAAAAACTACAAGCTGGGTTGACGCTCAATGTATTATCTTCCCTGGCGCAATGCAGCACTTCAGCAGACCACTGCGTGCCACCGTGTTAATACATTACAAAAATGAACTGTTGTTTTTACAGTAAAATACTGGCAGCGGAAGTTCCAATTTAAAACTGTAAAATGCACAGTAATAAACTGTAAAACTAGTAATTTTACAATTTCTTACTCTAAAGTTAGAAATTTTACAGTTTATTGCCGTAAAATTTCGCTGTCTTATACCGTAAAAACAACAGTATAATACTGGCAACAGCGGTTCCAGTTTGAAACTGTAAAATGCACGATAATAAACTTGAATTATCAATTTTATAGTAAAATTGGCAATTTCACAGTTTAGTACTGTAAAATTAGCAATTTTTGCAGTTTATTACTGCAAAATTAGCTGTATTATACTGTAAAAACAACATTCATTTCTTATATTGTAGAAATAAGAATTAAAATCTAGCTGATACGGTAACAAAGAAAGTGATCTTTTAAAGGCAAAACGGATTGCACTCTAAAATTGCTGCTAATAATTTATCCTTGGAGTTCGTCATGAGTTTTAATCATGATGAATTGAAAAAAAATGATTTCGTGTCACTTAAAACTTAAGTCGTCGTTTGGCACCTAGGACTAGAACTCTAAGCTTAAAATCAACAGCAACCATTTTTTAAAACCTTATTTAATCGTTTTTGCTATTTTGAGTATAAAGTTATCCAGCATACGATAAATTCAAGTTATTCTTAATTTAACGTTTAATACAATACATTCATGATACATTTCGCTTTTAAGCCTACTTTCCCGTTAAAATAAAAGAGACGAAAAAAGCATTAAAATTGGCTTAATGCATCTAAAAAATGTCGCCAAGTCCAAAAAATATCGCCAAGTAAAAAAAATATCGCCAAGTAAAAAAAGGCAAAATGAAAGAAAAAAATGAAATAAATATCGAAAAATTAAAAATTTGAAAGTAGGGTATTGAGATGGGGAATTTGTGTGTCGGTCTGTCGGTCGGTCGGTCGGTCTGTCGGTCGGTCTGTCGGTCGGTGTGTCGGTCCGTCGGTCTGTCGGTCTGTCTGTCCCCCCCTAATAACTTTTGAATGAACATTCCGATTTGAACAAAATTTTTTTTGTTGGAAAGATCTCGGCGAGTACAGCTCATTCCCATATTTGATTTTTCGATTTGAACAATTTTTGGTTCAACTTTGAACCGTTCAAACAACCTGCCTCGCGATACTAACTTTTTAATGAACAGTCCGATTTGAACAAACTTTTTTTTGTTCGAAAGATCTTTTCAAGGATACTTCATTCCCGTATTTACATTTCCGATTTGAACAATTTTTCGTTCAACATTGAACAGTTCAAGCAACCTTTCCCCACCTAATAACTTTTAAGTGAACCGTCCGAATTTAATAAACTTTTTTTTGTTCGAAAGATCTTATCAAGAATACTTCATTCCCGTTTTTAAATTTCCGATTTGAACAATTTTTCGTTCAACATTGAACCGCTCAAACAAGCTCTTACCCCTAATAACTTTTGAGTGAACCGTCCGATTTAAACAAACTTTTTTTTGTTCGAAAGATCTCGGCAAGGATACTTCATCCCCGTTTTTAAATTTCCGATTTGAACAATTTTTCGTTCAACATTGAACCGTTCAAACAAGCTCTCACACCTAATAACTTTTGAGTGAACAGACCGATTTAAACAAACTTTTTTTTGTTCGAAAGATCTCGGCAAGGATGTTTCATTACCGTATTTAAATTTTCAATTTGAACATTTTTTCCGTTCAACATTGAACCGTTCAAACAACCTTTCCCCACCTAATAACTTTTAAGTGAACCGTCCGAATTGAATAAACTTTTTTTTGTTCGAAAGATCTCGGAGAGGCTCATTCCCATATTTCACTTTTCAATCTGAACCATTTTTCTCTCAATGATGAACCGTTCAGAAAAAATTTTAACATGAGCGCCTACGGAGAAATTTAAATTGAATGTTGATTCTGAACTTCAAGGCAGATTTCCTTCAAACTAACTTTGTAAGAAAATGGTTTTGATAAATAATGTATTGTAAAGTACTTTTCTGAATAATCTTCTGTGAGGACTCTGATTCCGACTCCGACTCCGCAAACATGGCGGAAATGCAGGCTCAGAAAAAAATGACTGACTGGGCAGACGATTTTTTGCTTATTTATTTATTTGTTTTGTTTAATTTATTATTATTATGATTTTTTTTTTTTTGGCAGACGATATTTCTTTTTGTTAACAAAAATTTTTCATTCACGAGAGCATTTTATTTTTTATTTATATTTAACAACTGGCAACGGATTAAAAATGAAATTCAAGACATTTTATTAACGAACGAGTTTTTTTTTCTTTCTTTGATAAAATGTGTTTTGAAGTTCTTTGTACTTTTATTTTATTTACTTTTTTTTCTTTTGAAAACGATTGTGGAATTTTTCTACGGAAGAACTATAACAGTTACATTCTTTAAAAGGTGCGACAAAACTTATTTGACTCGTTTATTTAATTTTTACGTGTCTATTTCATCTGATGAGAGGGGTATATTTTGCTTTTAGAAATCAGCTTTAAGTGCTATAAAGGTATGTTTGACATAATTTTCAGTTTCAGATAATCAAGAGAATATTGATCAGATGCTACAATGCCGATGTCGATGTACGGGAAAGTAGGCTCGTTTAGTTCTTGACAGAACTTCTTGTTCAATCTTTTTTATTTCTCAAACTTATTTATATATTATTGAAAATATTGTAATTTGTTTAACATAACAGCGGCATAAACTTAACTATAGCTATCAATGTTCTTTTTAGCAAACTGTTCTCTTTTAATTACATTACATAACAATCTTGTTTTCTGCAAGACATAGTTTTCCTATTGATGTATTAAATATTCAGAAAGTTTTTATTTTTCTAAATTGTCTTTACCTTTGAATTTGGTACAATGTATAATTGTGTTCAAAAAAAAAAAAAAAATGCAGCTTAAAGGTTAAAGCGAGTTCAGCTGTCTCTCAAGAAACAAGTATTTGGACTTAATGAAAATTGATGACTTAGCCATGTCTGCTGTTAGGGTTTTCAGTGGGAGGTGGATTCTCAAGATCTACGAGACATTAAGAAAAGTACGAAGATGGAGCACTAGTGGAAGCTTGTTAGAACATACTCACGCAACAAGAGGCAATTTATAATACGATAATTGTATTACGGATGTGACTTGGGATATCGTTTCATTTAACTTCATTTGTAAAGTTACATTTTGGAGTTTCGAAGAGCGTTTTAATCTGAAAGAAGATTTTTCTTTTTTTCGTGAAATATTCTGTGATACTAGAAGAAAGTGATGGAGAGTGGCAGTTTTTGAGCAAGAGCTTCAATACTACTTTGCGTGTTGAGTTTTTAATAATAATTTTTTTAATGTTTATAGTATTGCACTATTAGAAGAGTTTTTCTTTGTTTTATTAATTCCATCGCTCCCCGATGATAATATAGCGTCTTCTGGAACATTGGGTCCCCAACTTATCAGCTTTAGGAAGATACAACTATCAGGCAACTCTTGGTAGCGTTGAGCATTCAAAGCGTTGTTTTTAAATAATACATCCGTTTTTCCAATGCAATTTTCCCTAATCTGACAATACCATAACGGAACAGCATCCAGCTTGCCTTTTTAAATATTTTGCTGTATATCATACCTGTAAAACTGCCAGCCATCTGACCCGTCTAAGTTGCTATATTTCTTTTCATCATGGAATATAACTCTCTGCCACTGCTCTGTCCAGGGAATCACTTCTGTGCCAATTTCAGCTTTTTTTCTTTGTGTTTTTTAGTGAATTTCGTTGACGATTTCCTCTTCGAGAAACTAAATTGCTTTAATTCGTTCTCACATTAAGCACTGTTGATTTAGATATTAGAGGGTAATACTTTCCGGCAAAAGTGAATAAGCGAAGATTTTTAGAATTTAACTTCGCACAGAAGAACAAACCGTCAGTTACATGTATGTCGATAACTATATTTCATCTGGATCATAGACGCTAATGAATGATATTAAACTGTTGCACTTACAATGGTAGCATAAAAATAATAAGCTGAATGTTGCTGTTTTATACAACTCTCTCTTACAGTTTTAAAGAATTGTCTGCAGGTTTACTATACTGTTGCCTTTCTCTTTGTCAAACTAAAACACTTTTTGAAGTTAATTAATTGGATTCCATTCCTAGTAGTACAATTTAACTGACACCAAACTACTGTATACTTGGTGGAACTTGGTAAGTATACTTGGTGGAACATTTCCATGTTAGCATGTTAGTGTTTTTTTTAAAACAATTTATTGAAAATGGTTAACTTGTCATAACTCAAGAGCACATTCAAATTTCTGCCTTTTTAACCCATTTATGCCCAGTAGCATAAAAACGGGACGCTTGTTAGTTACTATATATACAAAAACCTGTAATGAGTATATAATTTTACTAAAGCTGTTTTTCACAAGTTAAATAGTCCTTCTTGAGAAAACCAGTTAGAGCTACTATTTGGACATCAGAGTTTATTTACTGACAGCTATTTTCAGACAAATCAGTCAAGCAACGATCCAGCATGGATAGCCACAGAAAGTTTTTTTCTGCGAACCTCTTTTCACAAAATTAAACTATTTTAAAATGAATTGCTTAAAATTGATCACAGATACCTTCTGTAATGTTACTTTACAAAAGTGAAGTCAAGTAAGGACGTATTTTACTCACATATTTGCAAAATATCCCATAAACAGGACATTAAATAACTTAATAACGGCAACGGCGAACTATTTTAAGCCTAAAACGTATGTAAACCATTCCAAGTAAGTTTTAAGCAGATAAATTAAAAAAAAAATGTTAAAAAAAATTTGGGCATAAATGGCTTAAGCTTCTCTAATTAAGATATGCTTGAGCTTGTTTCAACTATGGGGACATTCCGCGGTAACTTTCGCTACATTTCGACCAACTCTTATGCATTTAGCACCTCAGTACAGACAAATAATTTTATACAAACCTTGTACAAAAGCATTCTATAAAATGGCAGTCAAAAACAAAATTAAAATGCAAGAATCTTCAAAGCATTTAAATTTTACAAAATTTAGCAGTCAAAAATAAGGCAGTAACTTACGTTACACAAAAAGGGAATGACATAATTTGAAAATTGGTTCTAAGGCAAATTTCTGCTCTATTACAGCTGTTTTCTAGTTTGAAGTAAAATTTATAAGTTTCTCATAATGCTTAGGAATTTATTTTCATGAATTTTAAATTTTATTTAAAAAAATGAAAATTATGGGAGTTTTTAACTGGGTAACTTACGTTGCAAAATTTACCTACAAGCATATCTTTATTACAAAAATGAATGAATGAAAATTACAGCTTAAATTAGATCAAAATATTGAAAATCAACAATTATGAGTTAAATTTACAGAAATTTTTGCCAAATTCAACGACAATCAAATTTTTTACGTGTCATAAGATTTTTAAATGTAAACTGGCCGCTGTTATTAACACGTTCAGGTAATTCAATTTTTTCGAATCCTGCTTTTTTTCTTATAATAAATTTCATCTGTTGTTTCTGACCTTTTCTAATTGGTTCTAACAGCAGCCATTACTTTTACTTTAAACTCGTTTTCTTCAATAATAGTCACAACTCAAGGATAAAATGTATTTTCGTACTTCACCACACACTAGTCACCAGCTTTTATCTCTGTTTTTTCTTCTTTTTCCTTAAAATACTTAACTAAACGAAACTCCACAGTTTGCCCATTTCTTGTTCTTAAATGGTCATTGTCAATGCGCCGATCTTCAGAATATTTTTTTGTAAAATTTTGCTTTTTCTAACTTATTTCAATACCATCAAGGGAGACTTTCATTTATAAATCTGTAATATCCACATGACTTTTCTCATACCCCTTCTACAACACATCATTTTTGCAGAGTTCAGGGGCATTTTAATGCAGAATAAGATATATTTCACATAAAAGATATAAAATATTTTATATTTGTTTTGACTGAAACGTATTTAATAACGTTAAATCATAATAGAAGTCGTTTTGGAATAATTTATAGTACATTACCTCCTAAATATTCTGAATGCAGTGTTATTGTTCAGAGAGAATTAATATCTTAAAAGCCAAAACGAAACATGTAAATTATAATCGAGGTGCAACAAATTACTCCTATTAATCACCTAGGCTTTATTTCACGATTTACTTCATTTCTAAACACGAGCATTTAAGTTCTACTTACCTGCATATATCGGTAACTTACGTTACACGTTTTGATTGTAGCACAAAAAATTAAATAAACAATATTTTTGAAAAAAACTTTAACTATTTGCTTAATACCCACTTATAAGATAGAAAATATAGCATAGTTAACGTTGTGTGTGTGTGTGTGTGTGCATTGCCCTTTCTTTATTCACATCAAGAACTTTAACATGTTTTGGGTAACTTACGTTACATAGAACAGTGCATTTTTGAAATTTACATAAATCACTTAATTTAAGTGAAAACACTCGTTTCAGCAATTCACAATATTGAATTAAAGTCTAAAAATCAATATTATTCCTTTATAACAGTTGTCTAATGAAAAAAATTGAAACTAACCAACGTTGAAAGATTGTTCATTTGCTTTACCAAAAGTTAAATATTCCATTTCCAACTACAAAGTGCTGCCAAAACTAAAATACTACATTCTTGACAAAAAATTAGTATGAATAATAAACTTCTAACATTTTAAAACCAAACAATTTGCAAAACAGTCGCATTGCTGTAATTTGATTTTTCCAACGCTTTTTCACACTTGCATGGAATTGTCCTATGATGTTTTTAAAGTGCTTTTATGAGTTTTACCTTATTTAGCTTACAACTTTCCGCAAAATAAAAAGCAAATTTTTTTCAGCAAATAAATTTCCAATTTTTATAAAGGCTTCTTTTAAATTAAGCTCAACTTATTTTCGTCGAAGAACATCGAACATCATGCTGTTCACTCCTTCTGCTTTCATCATGCTACAATGCGCGAAATTTTTGTGTTTCTAGCAAACCTCTCATAAATAATGTATCATAATAAATAATCAATAATGTAAAAAGCGGCTAAACAAGAAATTTTATCTTTGTAGTAAACAGTGCATGCTTTCTAGGAACAGAGATATATAAAAATTTTTCAGAGAGATACTTGTATAAATCTTTTTCTTTAGATAGATCTAAAGCTTATCTTGCTGTAAGCTTTGTAAGATTTCATGCTTTTAATCGATTGTTTTAAGCAACACTACGATATGAAAGAGAAATGTTGTGTGAATTATTATGTAAATTCTTTAGTTCTTCCATTATCTCTGAAGCTTAGTGAAACAGTCTCGCATGCTAAAGCTGCATAAACTGCTTTGTATGATTGAAAATACAAGAGGAAAAATTACTTAAATCATTTTCTGTTTCGCATACTTTGAAAAAGTATTCAGGTATTAGTTGAGTACAGTGAGACTCCAGTAACTCGACACGCGGATAACACGACTACCTTGGTAAGTCATCTTTATTTTACCAATGATTGGTCCAAAGTTAATTTCTATGGGTGGAAACTCTCTAACTTGATATCCATTTGCAGGGACCTCTATAAGTAACCATCCACTTGCTATTTCAGTTCCACTTTTTGCTACCGATATTCTTTTACCTTGACCTAAAAAAATTTAATCATCAGACAACCTTTTACATTGACCACAAAAATTGTAAAATTTTTCGATACTTTTGGTAGAAGTTTCTGAAAAATGGACAATTTAGGCTTCAGAGAGGCGCAACAAAGAGGTTACGTGTAAATGAGAGAAACCACTGTCTAATTCCTGTTTGTCAATCAGTTATTGGTTTAACTGTCATAATTTCTATTACAGTCGACGCTCGTTATAACGACCACACGTTATAAAGATCATCCTAATATTCGACCGGTGAGAAAACCTCCAACTGTATCTCAATATACTCTATGTTCTACCTCTTATAGCGACCACTCGTTATAAAGACCGTTTTCTGTAGGACGGAGACGGTCGTTATATCGAGCGTCGACTGTATATACTTCGTAGTCTGATATTTGTTGGCCAACTTAACTTTTTCGTGGTACTTCGGCTGTGACCCAAATTACCGCCCATCTTGTGCACATGCTTGGTTGTACAGGGCGAGGAGGAAGTGAAAAGATTGAAACTGCGAAGAAATATTTTTTGATCGAATTTAGTTAAACAAATTTCAAATTTTCTGTACTATTTCGGATGTAACCCAAATTAGCTGCTACCTTATGCACTTATTTGGTTGCATAGGATGAGAAAGAATAGAAAGATTGAAACTGGGAAGAAATTTTTTTTGATCAAATTTACTTTTAACAAATTTTGCATTTCCTGTACCTTAACATCATTTCAAAAGTTTCTGAATATTTTATTTAAAAATTTCTCCATAACACAATAGAGAGAGAGAAAAAAACACAAAATCTCCATCTGGTTCCACATGCACCAGCTAGGGAAAAAGAAGAAACATTATCTCTCCCAGTTTCGCATTTCAGGGAGAAACAAAAGCAAAATATTCTTAGAAAGGTGTGAGTTGGCTTCTTTTTATTCCGGGATGCGAGCAATTAATGGGTAATGGGAATGAATGATCCAGCAGCAGAGTATAGACGGGGCAACTTAGATTATGGGGAGCGAGTTTAGATGTATGAGCGTATTAATGGGGTTCCAGGAATGGTTAAGAAGTTGAGTGCAGAAGGAAGGTAAGACTAATGATTAGCGTGAGAAACGCGCCATTTACTATGAAAGAACAAAGGTATGATTAATTGTAGAGTAAGCAGATTAATTACCGGGTTTCACTTTGTAATTTATTTGATTTATGAGTCCAATGTGAAATCGTTTCAGAAACAGAATAATCAAGTGGTATAGAGATAATTTCGAGCTTATGTAGTGTAAGATTATTTTTAAGGAAAATTATGAAACAAAGTTATTCTATTCTAGAGTGGAAGCGGTACTAAATAGGAAATAATAGGGTATTACAAAAAATGTTTTAAAGAAAGAGATTAATTGAGAAAAAGTCCTTAAAAATATTAATTAGTAGTTTCGAAGCAGTGAATCATTCTTTGTGTTTTAGGGAAAAGAGGGAAAACATTGAGGTTATACATTTATTTAATTTAATTACATGAAATTAAGGGTTACATTATAAAGATTTTTTGTAATTTCATTAATTTTATATGAATAGAAGATAATGTCTATTTTTTATACTTTCAGTCTAGTATTCTGTTGCTTCTATGAATTTGGCTTAATTATGATAACATTTTATCCAACAATTTCTTAAGCATAATTTAATTGATTTATTTATTAATTGTTTAAAAATTTTAAATTTTACTTTTATTTTTTGTTCTTCCCATAAAATTACTTAAACTTTAATTTTCAGGAAAACGAAGTATACATTTTGAAAAAAGATACAAATTGCTATAACTTCCAGATTTGACCTATATTAACTGATTTCCTCTTTACTTGTAAGGGTGGATACTGTTCGGCTGTTTTTTCAAGTCTTTAGTCAGGCTATGGGCAGCTCTAGACTCTATGCTTTTACATACAGTGGTGTTTAAAATTCGACTATCATTTTTATTACCGTAAAATGGGGTGAATAGGAACAGCGGGGTTAATCGGAACAAAACTTCCCGACCGTACAAAGAAATTCTTCATATACTATTGGGTTTTTTCGATATTAATTTTTTTTAGAAAGATAAGATCATACGAAGTAGGAAAAAATTACTTTTGTCAATCTGGCAACGCTACTGGCTTATAAGCAGGGCTGCATGTGGAATGCTAAAAAACATCAAGTTTTCATAGACTGCAAAACTTCATATGTAAGTACAAAACTTATTTTAAACCTAAGAGTGGTATGTTTTAATTATGCATAGATCTGAACAACATAATACCACATTAGAAATTGCATTTTTTTTAAATTGTGTCATAAAAATGAAGAATTTTGAAAAATGCCACAAGAAAAAAAAATTCGTGGTGTATCGGAACACTTGGTTCTGCTGTGCCAATTCAAACTTATTTAAAGGAAACTGTTTGAAAAATCTGGATTCTATCCCCAATTTTTCTATTCAAGACAAGAACAAGGATTTATTACTGTTTATCCCTTCTCGTGAGCAACTAGATCTTAGAATGAATGACAGAAAGTCGCAGGTTTAAAAAGATTTTTGCTCCAGGAGACTTCTTTTTACTTAAAATACATGGCGGAAAGTCATACAGACTTTATGTAGCAAAAGTGCAGCACACAGACAGTGGTGAATAAGTGGGAAAATCTTTCAGGACAATCCTCAAAATCCAGAAATTTCAAGAAACTAAAGAAAAGGCAGCTTTCATCCCAGAAGATGTTATAAAAAAACTTAAACCAAGCCACATTTGCTACTTTTAATTACAAGTACATAATTGGGGACGATATGAGTGACTTCAATTTATGTTACAGCTTTGTATTTCAATTCAAAAGCATTTCTTAAAATTAATTTTATTTTTTCATAAGTTCAAAATCATTTTGAATTTTGACAAATCATAAACTTTTACTGGTATAGAAAATAAATTTTTATTTGACGATATCTATCTGTTCTTATTCCCTCCATCAATATTACTCATGTTTGTGAGACCTATTATAGGTAAAATTGAAAAAAATAAAAAAATTAACAGGTGTTCCGATTGACTCCTATCAGCGGGGTGATTCAGAACACCCCTAAATTCCTATATATGTAAATAATAACTGTTCGAAATGTATTGTCTTTGCTTGGAATATCAAAAGCAAAGCAAGACCGAAGTTTTTACCCAAAAAATCAAATAAAAAAAAATATTTTAACTACTTTTTTTTACAATTAAAGTTGAAAAGTACTGATTCACCCTGTTTTACGGTACTATCGTTGTTCAATTATTTATGCCGCCGAAGTAGAAATATTAAAAGTAACTAACTACAGCATATATACGAAAATAAGAAACAAATAAATGTTTCTGCTGAATGCAAAAGACAAATCTAATTTGGAAAAAAGAAAAAAACTGATAAGTGTTTTGGGGTCACAAGGCTGCCCGTTTTCAAAGCAAAAGAAGTGGGGCTTTTGTCGCAAGCTTTTTATTCATAAAACTCACTGCTTTTGCATTGAGAAAAGAGTTTCTTGTTACCCCGAAACGCATTTTTGCAACTTTTTGTGAATTAGCGCATCCTGCGTCTTTTAACGATCTTTTACAGTATACACAGTTGATACAGTTGATATAACATTACAGTAATATTATAATGCCTACTTGAATCTATTTTTTGTCGAAATACTGACTGATAAATAAAAATTAACAATTTCCAGGAGCTTTACAAGATGTCATGCTTCTAATTGATTTAAGCAATACACGAAGGAATTTTGCTTAAATTATTAAGTAAACTCTTTAATTCCTCTATTGTTATAGAACCGTGATTAAGACTAAAAAATATATTTAAAATATCCTTTTCTCGCTTTCAAATTCAACTATTATAATTTGACTGAATAAAGTGAAAAAATTTCGCATTATGAAAAATCCACTCGCCCATCCACACAACACACTATGTATTGATTTTTATTTTAAGTTTACTTTGAGAATAAATGGACTGTTGAAATGTATTCTGAGAAATATCAAAGAAATTCAGTGGATACTTATATTATTATGAAATAAGTTACATGCGTACCCTAATTTAGTTTCGTAAATCGAAACTTATTTATACAATTAATTAGGCAAGAGACAGATTTTTTATGGTCTGATTCGAAACACATTACTGAACTTATGAATTGTTACACAAAACAGTTTTGGAAAATAGAAGGGCAATGTGTTGAAAACTAGATATTAAATAATTCCGTGTTTACTAAACGGGTTTTCATATTTAGTATTCTGTTTGGAATACGAAAGGGCAATTTCATTGTAACAGAGGTATCAGTTTTTCACGAAACAGCATACAAAGACTAGAAATATGCTAAACTCTTGTTTTATTTTAAGAACTTTATGAAGAACATGGGCTCGTCTTATATATAATGCAGTTAAATTTTGAAGCTTTTCAGAAAAAAGATATCTAAATAGCATTATTTTCTTCCTAGTGAACATATCTCGTAAAATACGTCCGTTACAGAGCCAAAACACCATCATATAAATATTATTTTTGAAATCTTCAAACTTTAATCGTATTTTATAGAAGTATAGTCGATGTTCTTCATAAAATTTATACAGTCAAACAAAGGATCTAACGAAGTTGGAGTATTTGCACGCTGTTTCGTGTAGCATTTGATGCTTTTTATGAAAACGAAATTGCCCCAAATACGAAAAATTTCAGTTCAAAAACTTTAGTTGTTCTTATTCCCCCACCCCTCCTCTTTTTTTTTTTGCAGTTTAGCAATTTTACATAAATAAGTTTATGATAATAATCTGAAAATGTGAGTAAAACTTTTTGCAACGTATTATAAGTATAAATAAGTACGATAAAAAGCATTAAAAATCTCTCCGAATTTACTGGATGGGTTTAAATTTTTATTTTCTAATATCTCTACGTCCAATCATGGCTTAGCGCATGCTGATACCTGATTGGTCTTACTCATGCTTCTTTGGTGTTTAAAATCTCCTAATCCATTGTTCATTCCACTTACTTGCTAAGCACTGACGAAGAAGGCTTATTGCCTTCGAAAGTAGTTGGCCTTTTTAATGCTCTTAATCGTACATATTTGTAACTTTTATTCATCTTTACACAAAGTCGATGGTTTTAAATCTGAAAATTTGTTTTCATAGCATTTACTAATAGTCCGAGAGCCAGGTGAAAATTTGGTTAATTATTTCCTCTCGATAGATAATTGGCCATACGCATCAGACAACAGTATCATAAAGCCCTATGACCGTCAGCTGCGGCACAGTGGGGGGGATGAGTAGTTGGAACCTCCCACGCTTGAAGGAAAAAAAAAAAAATTCAGTCATTTCCTCTCGCCTAAAAATTTACCAGATGATAGCTTATATGTAACTATTGATAAATATATACGTCAGCTGGCTGTATCTCGGTGGAAAAATTGTCAGCTGATACTTTGAAGGTCGTTACGTAGAAGTTAGCTAGAAGCATTTACTGATTACACTGTTCGACAAAAAAAAACCTTGAAAATGCTTCTGGTATTTTGAAGGCTGATTCTTATGTAAAATGACCCCCTGAATCCGAATATGACCCCCGTTTTCCCCCATCACGTCCCAATTTTTTTTTAAAACGCCCCCCCCCTTTTTTTTTCATTTTTCCTTAGTTTCAGGGCTATTATATTTTTTTTGGAGGGGAAAGGAGCCTTATATTCACCAATAAATTTTTTTGAAGGTCAAGAGAGACTCAAAGTTTAAAATCATGAGCACCGAGAAAAAAATCGGGGAACTTGGGGGGGGGGGGGGGCGTGGCCCCCCAAAATATTTGAAAAATCACCAAAAACGATCTTTTTATTCTAGTTTCTTTAAAAAGACCTTTAAAACATTTTTTTCGGTGCAGAACCAGAGTATAGGATCCGTTCCTATGACTCCTGGGTCAGAAAAAATTTTCACGCTGTAAAATTAAAAAAAAAAAATAAATAAAATAATGCTTTAAAAATCGCACTTTGCACTCGAGTTTTAAAGCAGGTCTTCAGCCAAAAAAAAAAAACAAAATTGTGGCTGATTCTTATGTCAAATGACCCCCTATTTCCAAATATGACCTCAGTTTCCCCCCTCCACACCCTCTTTCCAGAGAGTCCCCCCCCCCAATTCAGAGTCATTTTACTAATTCGGAGGGGAAAAGTACATTACGTAACCCGTTAACATATTTCTAAAAGGCAACAGAGGTTCAAAGTTCAAAATCATGTACATGTGTACCAAAAATATAAACTAGGGCGGTGTACCCCCCCCCCCCCCAAAAAAAAAAATCTTCTTTTCTTGTTTTTCTAAGAGACGTTTTAAACCTTTCCTTTTTTTTTTTTTTTTTTTGTGAAAAATCAGAGTATTGAATTTTTTTTCTTTTTTTTGGGGAGGGGGGGAGGGGGGAGGTATACCGCCCTAGTTTATATTTTTGGTACACATGTACATGATTTTGAACTTTGAACCTCTGTTGCCTTTTAGAAATATGTTAACGGGTTACGTAATGTACTTTTCCCCTCCGAATTAGTAAAATGACTCTGAATTGGGGGGGGGACTCTCTGGAAAGAGGGGGTGGAGGGGGGAAACTGAGGTCATATTT
This sequence comes from Uloborus plumipes, assembly GCA_038373865.1. Taxonomy (NCBI): domain Eukaryota; kingdom Metazoa; phylum Arthropoda; class Arachnida; order Araneae; family Uloboridae; genus Uloborus; species Uloborus plumipes. Next base: position 29,629 of record JAXGGA010011310.1, read on the forward strand.
GGAAATAGGGGGTCATTTGACATAAGAATCAGCCACAATTTTGTTTTTTTTTTTGGCTGAAGACCTGCTTTAAAACTCGAGTGCAAAGTGCGATTTTTAAAGCATTATTTTATTTATTTTTTTTTTTTAATTTTACAGCGTGAAAATTTTTTCTGACCCAGGAGTCATAGGAACGGATCCTATACTCTGGTTCTGCACCGAAAAAAATGTTTTAAAGGTCTTTTTAAAGAAACTAGAATAAAAAGATCGTTTTTGGTGATTTTTCAAATATTTTGGGGGGCCACCCCCCCCCCCCCCAAGTTCCCCGATTTTTTTCTCGGTGCTCATGATTTTAAACTTTGAGTCTCTCTTGACCTTCAAAAAAATTAATTGGTGAATATAAGGCTCCTTTCCCCTCCAAAAAATATATAATAGCCCTGAAACTAAGGAAAAATGAAAAAAAAAGGGGGGCGTTTTAAAAAAAAATTGGGACGTGATGGGGGAAAACGGGGGTCATATTCGGATTCAGGGGGTCATTTTACATAAGAATCAGCCTTCAAAATACCAGAAGCATTTTCAAGGTTTTTTTTTGTCGAACAGTGTAGTCAGTAAATGCTTCTAGCTAACTTCTACGTAACGACCTTCAAAGTATCAGCTGACAATTTTTCCACCGAGATACAGCCAGCTGACGTATATATTTATCAATAGTTACATATAAGCTATCATCTGGTAAATTTTTAGGCGAGAGGAAATGACTGAATTTTTTTTTTTTTCTTCAAGCATGGGAGGTTCCAACTGCTTATCCCCCCCACCGAGCCTCAGCTGACATTCACGAGGCTTCATAGTTCGATTTTCTGCTGCGTTTTACTAATTATCACTTGAGAGGAACTTGGTCATATATATCTGTTACTGGCTCTCGGACTATAAGGCGTTTTTTGCATTAAAATTTAAGAATTTGAATCTAAGAACAGGATGCAATAAAAATTTATATTAAAACGATGATATAATAGTTGCTAACATATATTGATATGCACTTCGTTACTTTAACTTTGTTAAATACATATGCCTAGTAAGATATGTCTCGAGTTTGAACGCATAAAAAACAGTAACGATTAAAATTAGGGCCGTCAGAGATGTTAAAAAACTTTTTGCCAAATTACCGATTGAATTAAATATTTGCACAAAAAAAGAAAAAAAAAAAACTTAAAAGTGAAGATACATGTTGCAGATATAATGTAGTGGACCACTCATCGCATACCTAAGCTGATTTGCGTCCAAAAGGTATAAACATTTTTGTAAAAAAGTATGAAGTTGGTTTGAAATTGTTGTGCTATTATGTGGCTAATTGTTCCCTCAATAAAATTTTAAAAGAGCAGCATGTTGGACTCGTGCATAAAAGATAGCCCTAAACAATAGCAATTTTCAGTTTCTCAAAATATGTTCCTAATACCACTCCCCGTGCGCTTCTAATATGGCCTTCATAGAAAATGTTGGAAAATCAAAGGTATTATACTGTAAAAACAACATGTCATTTTTTGCAATGAAGCTGCAATTTTAGAAAGCGCAAAAGTTGTCTCTTTTCTTTTGTCAATTTTTTTGTGAAACTAATGAAAAAACTTCCCGTTTCTTAACCAACGATTAAAATGACGATGAGCGATATTAGAAACATGGGCAATATTTGGGCCCAATAACTTATGTACGTATAACAAATGCAAGTACGAAATAAGGCCGCTATATAGACGAGCCGACGCATCAAGGTTTAGTTTGACCACTTTGGATCCAGCTCGTGTTATTTCCTTCTGCCGGTTGATGAGTGGTTGCCTTTTCTGGCAAGTTATCGCGTTCTGGTAAATTTTTAGTGTGAGCAATTATTAGCGGCACGTGAATTTGGCAAGTCTTGGCAATGCCCGAGCTTTTGCTCTCGTAACCCTACTCCGCAACAATGAAAAATGAAAGTAAAAGTAAATAAGTTGGATCCAAAGTGGTGAAACTTAAGCTTGATGCATCGTCCTGTTTATATAGCGGCTCTAATACGAAAATGTGTCAGACTGATGTCCTAATGAATGATAAAGGAAAAAAAGGATGACACCAATCCGTAACCTTCAGGGGTACATCATAGTGCCAATTGAAGAAATCACCCTCTCATCTGAAATAAAACGTCGATTTGTTCAAGAATCATCTTTCAGTAAGTCAGACATATAGGTGTACTGAGTAAAATATTCAGACAAATAAGTGCTTAATTGAAGGAGATATTAAAATAATCAAAGAGTGGTACGAAGTTGTACCAATGTAAGGTTGGGTTAAGTTTTCTTTCATTTGTCTTTCAATATCCTCTGAAAGTTACCAATGAAAACACGAAATTAAAATTAATTAAAGCTTTAATGCCATTGCGTGGAACCGTGTATTAAAAAATATATTTAAACATTTAAGCTAACAACAGTAAAAAAGTTTAAGTTGTGTAGTAAAGCAAAGAGAAAAAAAATATAAATAAAAAAAAGTTAAACTACATTAGGGCCACGTAGAAAGCATAAAATATTAAATGTTTCTTACAATGGAGTAAAACGCCAAGTGATTTAGTCTTTTAATGAAAACAATGAGACATATAATTTTTGAAAAAAAAAACTGCGTCAAAGATAAGAAAATCTTTTTAAAAATTTTAATATAATAATAATGTTTTAATGTAAATTAATTAAGGCACGTAAAATGAAGGTCAAACGGCGGAATAATTAGAAAAACATAATGGAAGACGAAACTCTAATTGATCACACCACGTAAGAGAACAATCAACGATTCAGCATTTAAAGAAAAATAATAGAAGAATTATATTTACTGAAGTCTTTATTGTTTTTATTCAAAAGCGAAAAAGAAAAGAAAAAATCCTGATTAAATATACTGCTGGTGAAATACTTTTCATGGAGGAGTTTTTGAAATGAAATTTGAAAGGAAAAAAACACATAAACGCAACAGATAAAAAATTTTGAGCGCTGAAGTTTTATGCAATTTTAAAATGCGGAGAGAAATTCGAAGCTCGAAACAAAAAATGCTTCTTGAGAGAAGCTTTGGGACATATATAATATTTATAACGTCGACTTTAGAATAGTAAACAGTACTTATTCTGAAAGCAAGGGAAAAGTAAAATATTCAATGTCCGCTGCTATAGAACTCCAAAACTTTTGAAGCTTTATTTATTTGATCACACAAGCAATTCTGTAATTTTCAGCAGATCCTGATTCCATGTTTTGAGGGAATTGACGTTCAATTTCGTTTTATACTAGGGAGCAAAATTGAATTTTGCATTTCTAAATTTGTATTTTCACCCAGTCATCATTTCCATACTTGAGTGCAAAAAAGTTTTTTAAAACTAATTCGTAGCTTTTTCAAACTAGCACACTCTTTGAAGAGTGGACTGAGTTATGACCATTAGTAGAAAATTGCATTTTTTTTCTTTTGCCTTTTTACCACCAACTTATCGTAGATATTGTTTATGTTTATCATTGATTGTATTATTCATTCATTATATTACATACTAGCCGGGTACCTGGCCCTGCCCGGGTTTCTGTGGATGTAGGGTGGTTTAGTGAAACTCATTCATAAATTTACCAACACTAAAGTGCATATCTATAAACATAATGGCTACTTCTGTAAACAATGGCTATGTTATGGATAAACTATAAAAAAATAATGCAAGCTAAAAAAAATGTTATAAGCTTGGTATATTAAAATAAATATATATTTACAGTATCAATCGCACTGAAATTAACCATTTCCAAATATTGCTCGTTAAATAAGTCCCATTATTAGTTTCTATCCTCGTGACAACATTGGTGAGGTGAAAACATCTTATGTACCTAATTTTGAAATTTTTTTGACTATAAACACTTTCTATTCTCTAACTATTGCCAAAATCAATTTTTATTTATTTCACCCATTAGCGATTGTTGGCTCAAATAAATATAAAAATCAATGTAAGAATGAAGTATTTCTGAGAGAAGATTCATATTTTCTCATTTTTCTAACTTTTCCAAAATAATTTCAAAATTTTGTCAAATTTCTTTGAACCAATTTTCATATCAATCTTGATAAAGTTACATTAACACATAAGAAATGAAAATTTAAAGAAAAAAGAAAGAAAAAAAATAGGAGGAGGCTGCGGTGAGCACAATAATTCATGAGTGTTAATAGTAAATATAAAAATCCTTAGAAGGCAATAAATTCCATACTTACTCCAGAGAAGCCTTGGTTCAAAATTTTCAATATGAATACAATCAATATTGTTGCTGGATGGCACCAAATTTTTGCAACAATGGGTTGAAAATTTAATCATTTAATGGGGAAATGACATAAAATTAACTGTTTTCCATAATAACTTTTTTAAACTAAGCTTTTTAGAAATAAATTATAGCTTATCCTGTTCCCTGTTACTGTAGCTATCTACATTGAAAAAATTGTTAAAATCGGTCCAGTAGTTTGGAAGATTACCCCGGACATACGTTTTCAAAAGTAGTCTCTTATGTATATAGATTGCATTAAAAAAGTCTGGTTTATTGTAAAGAGCACAAAAAAAAAAAAAAAAAGAAAGAAAAGAAAGAAAGAAAGAAAGAAAAATCGTAACATTTACAGGAGTTTGTAAGAAAAGCAGTCGAAAACTTTGTACAATTAATGAAGTTAAAAATACAAGACAACGTGTCCAAAAGTACAAATAGAATGTTAAAAAGAGTTTGAAAACTCTAGAAAATAGCTATTTCGGGGCAATTAAAAATGAAGCCCCATCATCAGTGCGGAAAGCAACTGACCACAGTCAAGAGAACCAGGCACTTGACTGTGGTCAGTTGAACCACACTCTTTCCGCACTGATGATGGGGCTTCATTTGTAATAGCCCCGAAATAGCTATTTGCTAGAGTTTTCAAACTCTTTTTAATATTTTATTTGTACTTTTGGACACGTTGTCTTGTATTTTTAACTTCATTTGCAGAAGTGTTTACATATTTGAGAAATTTCCTCACGATTAATTACTAATTGGCCACCTCACTTAATTTGAATGTGCGTAAGAAGTATTATTTTGTAGTGAATTAAAGTTTACTTTGTTTTTATTTCGTTTTTGAAGCATTTTTTTCTGTATCACTTCGATTAAATTTAGCGTACGCCAGATTTTTTTTTTTTTTTTTTTTTTGTAAACCTGTAAAATCTGTACTTCATTGAGCGTGCATACTACTGTTTTCAATCCTATGGGGTTCTTCCAACTTCTTCAAAAGCTGTACTCACTGATTTGTACTGATTGTAGTGAACTGAATTACTGATTGTACTGAATTTTATTTGTTTCATCGAATAAAATGGGATTGCTGCACATAATTATTTTTTGTAGTTTTCTTGAACAAGAAAAGGCTTCTTTTATGCCATTGATTGCTTTTATTACATTGATTGAGCACCACTAAAAAAAAAAAAACATATGCAGCTGTATAGATTCTTGTGAGTTGAGTAGTTAATTTTAATGACTTATCCCAAGTAGCATCAACTCATCGGATTTTGCTTGGCCGATCATCGAACTCCTCGTAAACTGATCCCATAACGCACGATGACATCGTTCCGATCAGTATCCGAGCACGGTTTTCGATGAGCTACTTTTCATCGGAAAGCGATATCTTTCCGATCAACTTTCCCCATGAAAATAAGCCGAGCATCCAAAATTGATCCTAAATTCATCGGCACGGGACGGCATTGCTCGTGATACCGTGCTCTGACTCAAAACCTGTGAGCACGGTAACAAACCGTGATAACAATTGCGTTGTGTTTGTGATATCTCCGTCCATGAATTAAGACTCATTTTAAAGCTATATTCGATTTATTTAATGATTAGACAAGACAACAGAAGTGGGGAGGAGAGAGTGCAACGGACTTACCCAGAGGGGCCCATCTTGCTCGTGTGCCTCTTTTCATTCCGTTTTTCGCATCGAACTACTGTGTCCGATTTGCGCGCCGACTTCTTTCTCTCTGCGTCGTAACCTCTCTCTCAACCGAGACGCTCTTGGCGCCGGCCGGCTGTCCGTGACCTCTGAACTTAGCTGAACGCAAAGGCGCTAGCTCTCCGTAACACTCGTAAATTGCTCCAAATCTCATGGTATTTCGAGCAAAACTCATCGGATTTTGCTGTTCGGATTCTGTTTGGCCGATGAGACATATTGGAGCAATTCCCGATGAGAACTCATCGAATCCGATCATCAGCCGATGAGAATTTCATCGGGTTTCGATGAATGGCCGATCATCGGCCGATGAGATTATGCTGCTAGGGATGTGTCATGAAAAACGGAAAGCACTGAACTGTAAACATCTAGTTATTAAAACAATTTTCGCACCTATAGCAAGTAAAAAGTCCTCATCATACATACATACGAGTATATATATATATATATATATATATATATATATATATATATATATATATATATATATATATATATATATATATATATATATATATATATATATATATATATATATATATATATATATGAGGAGAACATTGTAAGGTGTTTGAGAAAAGGAAAATTATGTTGAAAGGGCGTAATCTTGAAGCGACAGTTGCATACGAAAGGAGAACGAAGAAAGTCAAATTCAATTTTCCTCTTGGTTACGAGATCGGAATAGAATGTCAATTTCTTTCGAATCTCGGAAACACACTCAGGATGGAGAATATCCAAACTATGAATTTTACTTGTTTCATCGAAAAAAATGGGATTGCTGTACATTTATGGTTTATTCTCGCTATGAACTGATAACATCGCATATTTAATCGGCAAAAAAGTATACTATTTCTCAACAGCATACAAATGTGCAGGGTGACTGTGCAAACGAAATTCATGTTAAGATAGTAATTTAAAGTGATTGGTGTCTAAAATTAGATATAACTGCTTATATTGAAGTTTTATCACGAAAAAACCAACTGAAATTAAAAATTGCAAACTAAAAACAGTTTATCAAATTTCTAACCACTGATACACAAAACTGAATAAAAAAATTACAGGTTTTTCACCAAAATGAATAGTACTGCCATTTGAGACGCTTTCTTGATGCTTAATACTTACAAGACAAAATACTAGTGGCATAGCTAGTTATTATATTTTGCGATTTTTCAAACAATAGCACATTAACTCCAGTCCAACCTATTTCGTTTTATAACCGACAGAGCAAAAACTTTTTTTGTATTATAAATTTAAACTCACCGAAAAATTCTACCGGGGCCGTAGTAACGGAAATGTTCGATAATAAATGTTCGATTCATCGATAAGTAAGATGTTGTAGCTTAGGACCTTGAGACTATTAATTTTAACATTGAATACACGTAAAATGTTTACATTTTTTGCTTCTTCCTTTTCAGCTCTACAAATATAATTTGTGAAAAGAGGTGTATTTTTAATACGCTTTTATTAGTTTTACACGTGAGTTTGTTTGTTTGCATGTTTGTATGTAACTCTGAATAAAAGATATAATTCACGTTCTTTACAAATATAAAAGTAATACATTTAACACTATTATTAATACTAAAGGTTAAACTATATTACACTAGCAAAAATACCCGGCGTTGCCTGGGTCAATAATAATATTGAGAAACAATTTATATACTCACCTTTGTTTTTTTTTTCCTGAACTGAAAGAACTCAGAACACACCGCTTGGCGATTTTTAAAATGTCGCCAAATTTTTGCGTAACTGTTTTGGGATACCTAGGATAATTTTGCTCCCCTACTTACTTTATGAAAATACATTAAGTATTATTATGTCACTAATTTTTCTCACAGAGAAATAGTTGTCAAATTCTGAGATACTATTGCTGACCACAAAATGACGTTAAAAGTTTTTGTCCTAAATGATTTCGAAATTAATAGGGAACATTTAGCAGTTATTTATGCAAAAGTGCAAATTAGTGGTAATTTTAGTCTTGTTTAAGGGTTTTATTAATTTAGTATGTGGATTACTTTACTTTTTGACATAATTTTAAAAAGATTTTTAATGGATACATTCGGAATCGGAAAACAAAGGAAAAAAACTGAACTTTTCAAATGTGGGAGTATTATATCGATGATGGATATTTTGCTGCAGTCGATAAATATCAGACAATAATCGGTTTATTTTGGTTACGTCGTGTAAAAAGTAAAGTATTATTACGTAGTCTTCGGCACAAAAATAGGCGTCAAATGAAAAATTCGCCGAGAATCTCAGTTATTAAAATCTTGCAGCAAATTTGGCAAAATTCCTGTTCAATCGGATACTAAGGAACTGCCCTATTATAAGTACCAGAGAAAGTGACCAATCAAAGCAAAGAAATTTAAGAAATACCGTTAAGTTGTATTTAAAGCTCCATCAACTTCGAAAATAATGAACCTAATCAATTTATTAGTTGCCAATCTCTTCTAGCGGTTACGTTACCGATACTCTAAAACACATATTTACAAAATTCGAGAAAATAATTGACGCCGTGAACAATCTACTAATGTTTTAAAATACAAATCATAGAGTAAAAGCTCGTTCAAGAGCTGGCGCGTTCGTTTCCAATGTCTATGTAAAAACCATGAAGCTGAAAAAAAAAAAAAAAAAAAAAATTACTTTTTGATTTGACTTGAGAAAAGCCTTGAACATTTAATGCAAAAAGCGGAAATGATATACGCAATTCTAGCTATCGACAGGGAGTTGAGATGATGCACTAAATACTGAATTACTTTGCTGGAAGCCTTCGCTGATTTATGCGAAAAATGTACCTTAAATTGGAATGAAAAAAGCGCTACCAATCAAACTTTTTCGAATATCGTTAGAAATTATAGCCTATGTGTTATTCTGATGTATAAGCTACATTATGGTAAAAGTTTCATTAAAATCCATTCAGTAGTTTTTGCGTGAAAGAGGAACAAACATCCAAACATCCAAACATCCAAACTTTCGCATTTATAATAGTATTAAGATGTTGTGTATTATAAGTGTTTCAGTTGTTTGTGTATGTGACTCTGAATAAAAGATAAAATTCACGTTCTTTGCAAATATAAGAGTAATATATTTAATACTATTATTTATACTAAAGGCTAAACTATAATCACATGTTGATGTATTATAAAGGGCATGTAAACTTAGCTGATATTCACAATAGTTTTGAAAATCAGAGGGAAATCAGTTAGAGTATCGAGAAATATAGTTTAGCCTTTAGTATTAATGATAGTATTAAGTATATAACTTTTATATTTGTAAAGAACGTGACTTTATCTTTTAAAAATTTACTCTAAAAGCGTATTTTTTAGTTTTTTTACACTATAATTTATAATATTAAGTTTGTTACTTGAAAATTGTTTTCCTCTGCATTTTCTTCCCTGCACAAAGTGATAAATCTTTTTTCCCTTAAAACAGAGATAGAGAAGAGAAATCAAATGTTTTCTAGTTAGAAGGAAAAAAATTATGTGTGTCCTTTTAAATGCATTTTTTAAACATAATTCGAGCCCTCTAAGCATGAAAGAGCACTCTTTAGTACACTTATTATATTTTGTACACTCATATTACTCAATATATTACTAAGAGTATGAGAAAATAAAGTATATTAGACGATATAAATATTACATTGTTATTATTGAACGATTAACTACAAATTAACACTAACCTATGAAAGCAACTTGTTCGATGATGAAATAAGTGCAAATGATGGACAGTATCTTCCTACTTGGCTACTAAATTCTTTTCCTACTGAAGGTAATGCATTCTGTTTAAAAAACAAGCAGTTGGACACCATTTGCATAATATAATGATAAATATCAACCGTTTGATAGCGATTCCTGACACTCTTTTTCGTTTTTCTTTCTTTCTAATAAGGCTGTGTTATGTGCTTTGGCTTTTTGCAGACCTAGTGCGATCTCTCGATACAGCATCCAGTCTGTCATATGTCACCATTAAGGCGCGGATGTACATAGCACGAATAATTTTGTCGTCCAGTTTCCATCGAATGAAGGAACCTGGGCTCTGTTTGATGCGAAACTGCACTAGAGATTTATTTTGAATGGAATTAGCTTGGCAATGTTCTGTGTTTTTCTAAGACGTTCTACATTTTTCAAAATTCATTTTTATTTGTCATGCGGTTATAATGCTTAAATGAAAGGTTTTCAACTAAATTATATATAATTACTAGCAGTACCAGCACGGCAATGCCCGTGCATTTTAATGGGAAGGAAGTCCACTGAATAAATTTAAATTCACTCCAACCCTCTGAAGTAAAATTATTATAGTTGAAGCGGTATAGTAATTGGCCACTTTAGCGACATCGTATTTGTATGCTTGAATAAAAAATGAATGAAATATTTCTGCATTAATAAGAAATACTTCATATACTATATTAATGCATTTTACTACTCATTCTGTCTGAAAACACTTTTTCAGATATATTATTAGAAAAAAGTCAACGCAAAAACAAAAATGTCAAATTGATAGTAATTGGCCATCTTATCATAGTTATTGGCTACGAAACCATACAGTTATTGGCCATGTAAAAATTCAACATCTTTCTGTAATTCAAACATCTTTCTGTACGGCTGCTTGTCCATTCCGTTTTCTTTTCTTTTCTTTATTTTTCACTTTTTTTGCTGCTTTTTTTGTTCATTGTTTTCAATAGCTGCTCTGTAACTCTCAGAAATTATAAAGAATGGTTCAATTCTCTATCCTATTAAGAAATTTTCTCCTACTTTTTGGCGCATTTTGTTGGTAATCATCGATAAATTTGCTACAATGAGTTGTTTTGTTTGAAGTAGAGGTGAAAATGCGCTTTGGGTCCCTGTTTGGCGTATTTTCAAAAAATCGCCAATTGGCGCGTTTTTCCTTGTTGTCTCGCGTAGTTGAAAGCTCCGAGAGACATTACGCAGAAATGGCGTTTCTATGGCGACAAAACCGAAATCCGTGTTTGGCGAGAAAAGGGACCCAAAGCACAGATTAAGCGAAGTAGATGGCGTATACAAATTTATAGGAGTTTTCAGAGGAGTTATCACAACTGTTGCTGCTGTCACATTATCTTCATTAGTCAGATTTGCATTTGTTGTTATAATTGCAGTCAGTATTTCAGTATTGGTAGCGTAGTTTTTAAAAAATCATTCTGAAAAAAAAAAGCGCCAAACTTTGTATAACGGTCATGTGTTATTTGAAACTTCCTTCTGATATTTCGGTGCTTTTATCGGATGAATTCTAGTTTAAGGTCCGGCGATAAATTCTTGTCCACTTCGCCTCCAAAAATATTTTGGAAGTCTTTTAGAGACATGAGCTTATTTAATACATTAAATTCTTCATCTGATTTTTTTGTTGCTAAACATTTAGAGTTATCAATAGCGTTCTCATCATAGGGGGCCAATTACTATAATTTTCTGAAAATATTGTGAGAGTTATTGGCCACAGCAAAACTTTAATTTTTAAGAACATATCCTTATATTACACCTCAAATTCACTAATTAGGCATCGCAGCTATAAATCTCATAGTATTTTAAAAGCTGTAAATGCATTGAGTTTTTTTAAAATATCGCATAGAAAATTCTAGTCTTACCGTTTTATCCACAAATTTTTAAACTGCACTAAAAGTCCTTTTAAAGTTTAAAACAATTCGCCAAATAAATCAAAAAGACAGGAGATATACTCAAATTCAGTAAATTTTCAAGGCTTAACTCTATACGTAAATTTAAACCACGGAAGAAAGAGCAGCTTGTACGGAAAATGGATCTAGTATTTCCTTTTTGTGTAGAGTTATGCCCTGAAAATTGACTAAATTTGATTAATTAATATCTACTGCCCTAATTAACGGACAGAAACGTGCTAAAACTTTTCTTTTTCAGGAAAAAAAACCCTTTTTAGCGATATATAATGTTATGGGGTGGAGGAAGGTTTTCCTCCCTCAATTATGGCGGATACACCAAAAATGATACTAATTAATTAATTTAAAAATAACTAATTCGAAATTAAAAATTTTGCTTTCGATTTGCATTACACGGGGATACGTTCGAATTTTTGGGCCAAGTTTCAGGTCTGTGGGTGCTGCGGGGGCTTCTGGCCAGCGGTTACAAACGTACAAACAGACAAACGAACACCGTCAACTATATATATAGATAAATTCTGTACCTCAGAACCAGACTAACGTAAGTCCATTTTCGTCATTTTTCGGTAGAGGGGAAAAACGATTGTCGAATACATCGTTTAACCCAACTACTGAAAAATGACGAAAATGGACTTACGTTAGTCTGGTTCTGAGGTACAGAATTGTGCGTTGAAAATTCCGTTTGCTTCCTCCTTTATAAGATATTTCACAAAGTCAATTAATCGATTATTCAGTTTGGTTGCATTGAGTTCAACGGGTGCTCTTTGAAATATCAATATGGGGGTCGTAGTATGTTGTTATATCACTTTATCGATACATCGATGCATGAATATGTTATAAAAGTGACCACTGGTTATAAGGAATAGAGTTTTCTTACAACGTGAGGTCGACAACGCACCAGGTCAAAAATTTCACTGGACTCAAACCTGTTTTTTTTTTTGGATTATCTTTTTTTTACTCTTTTGTTTCAATTTTTTATTTATGCGATTTTTTTGCGTAAATTTTCCAATTTATAGTGCTTGACGAGTTAAAGTGCCTTACTACTTCTGTGCAAATTTTTCCAATACGTTTTTTAATACGATCCCTATCCACTGCATGAAAACAGATTTGAGTATAGAACACACATTTATGAAACATGAATCAGAGCACCGATGATCAGATTACTGCTTCTTACTGCCTTAAGAGTGGAGGAGTTAAATCACGAATCCATAAATAAATCATTAAAACACGACATTAAACTCGAATGTTCTGCTGCACGCTATGCAATGTTACTAATGTTTTGAATGCAGTTGCAGTTACGTGTCTTAGAAACAGCTTTTATTGGGTCCTGGAGGATACTGCGTTCGAAAGACAGTTACATTTGCGAGAGCTTTAGTATTTTTTTATTCATAAGTAGTGCAGCATTAAAAGAGGCTTCGGTGATCTGTTTGATTTATTAAATGAACTAGCAAAAATACCCGGCGTTGCCTGGGTCAATAATAATATTGAGAAACAATTTATATACTCACCTTTGTTTTTTTTTTCCTGAACTGAAAGAACTCAGAACACACCGCTTGGCGATTTTTAAAATGTCGCCAAATTTTTGCGTAACTGTTTTGGGATACCTAGGATAATTTTGCTCCCCTACTTACTTTATGAAAATACATTAAGTATTATTATGTCACTAATTTTTGTCACAGAGAAATAGTTGTCAAATTCTGAGATACTATTGCTGACCACAAAATGACGTTAAAAGTTTTTGTCCTAAATTATTTCGAAATTAAT
>JAXGGA010011311.1:0-42961 GCA_038373865.1 Uloborus plumipes
GTCGAGTTTCGACGGGAAAACATAGAAATTTGGTGTTTTTGCCGCCTCCTAAAGTGGCTCTGGGGGGGGGGGGGAGGGGGTGATTTGCCACCTCCTCTGGTTTTGTGAACATTATGTGATTTTGTATTTTTGTATGCATTTAGTTATTTTTTGGAACATTTACCCTGAATTTGCCCCCCCCCCCCCCCAAATGTTTTGAAATGACGGGTCTGTCTAGATCCGGTTTTGATAATGGTAAACAATGGGAGCCATGCACCCCCAGAAATGTTAACATACATTAATGCTATAATCTTAATTATATCCGTGTATATATAATAACGGGACGCGGGAGCGTCCCGCCCCGCCAAGAAAACTAAATACAAGCCGCCAAGAAATTTCCATCACCAAGAAAAATGTAAAAGAGCGACTAAGGACTGATTACGCGAGTAACCAAACCGGGGTTTTCACCCCTCTGTATCTCAGCCCCATAAAGATCCCTACAGTTCATTTTTGGTATACTCAATCTCCAACGGCCCCTGACGGCACATAGTAAAGCAAAACATCCAGGACCCTCGGGGAGGGGTGATAAATGTTAAAAAATCGCTATTTTTCGCACTTTTTAAAAATTGTTTGACAGGGTCCATACTAAACGGTAACTCGGATTGAGCTCTCATTTTGCACCCACATTTATTTTGTCCCAAAGCTCGGCATAGGGGGTTTTTCGACCCCCCACCCCCTCCCCCCTCGTTTTTATTTTCCGTATCTTTTCTCCCCGGGGGTCTTTAGTGTTGATTTTTGGTATGAATATTCTCGATGAGACATTGAGGACGTTTTCGCGAAATTTACCCCCCGGGGTCATCGCAGGCCGGAGTTATTAATGCTTAAAATTGGTCCGATTTCTATCTACTAGCTCTGTTCAACATCTGAGCATTTATGTTGTCATTGTTGGGTGACGAGGAAAGAAAACTCAATGATTTATAATTTCATCTATTGCCAGTTTCTATTTGTTAACAAATAAAATATTTGTAATTGATTTTATTGCATAAGGCTTTTAAAAGGGATCTTCAATTTAGTTCATTTTAATATGAGATCGGCAGTAAGGGTTGGGTTTTTTTTTTTTAAACTTTTAATTTAATCGTAGTATTTTTAGCAACTAGCTTTGTTTTGCGTCGGTTCGGGTGGTACATTGTGGTTGATTTCAAATTTATCTTAGACTGAGGAAGATACTTGAACTTTTGCACCAAATGCATGCCGCCAAGAAAACCATATATGTCGGACCGCCAAGAAAAAGGTTGAAGGGGGAAAAAAACATGCAAAGTAAATTTTGAAGAGAAAAAAAAAAAAACAGGCAAAGAAATAATATTAATGCAAAAACATGTGATATCTCCCCCAAAACAACAGTGTTGTAAAAAAATCCCCCGCCAAGAAAACCTTAAATACTCAGCCTTAAAAAGTTATGATATCGAGTTTTCCCGCCAAGTTTGTGCCAAACTACAACTAACCTGTATGTATAGTTCTTTTAAATTGTTTTCAGTCCTGCCAGGCGGGAAGTTTTTACTCATTAAGCAACCACCTCACAAGACAAAGCTTCCAGCCTGGCAAAACTGAAAATAATTTAAAAGAACTATACATACAGGTTAGTTGTAGTTTGGCACAAACTTGGCGGGAAAACTCGATATCATAACTTTTTAAGGCTGAGTATTAAGTCCGCCTTTGGAGTGAGTCCGCCTTTTCTTGGCGGGGGATTTTTTTACAACACTGTTGTTTTGGGGGAGATATAAACAATACGAGAAGTGTCTTAACTAAAGATCTGCGGTGTTTTCAAAAAAAAAAAAAAAAAATCCAAGCGAAATGTTTTTAAGGCATGGGAGCGAAGGTGATATTCTGGTTTTACGATCAAAAACACGTGAAACAATTATGATAAATGAAAAATCCAGAAAAAAAAATCGATTTTAATGAGTTTTAAAGTATTACGGCGGGATGTACCCTCATGAGTCTTTCAACTTGCTACAAATGTTCAAGTCTTTCACCTTTTTAGACCCCACAAAAGAAAGTTAAGGTTTTATAATACTCCATCCCCCCCCCCCAAATAAAAATAATGCTCATGAACGTACCGAAAACTGAATAAAATGAGGGGAGGGGGCATTTTCAGAAAGAGGTGAGGGAATTGGAGTCATATTGGGATTCGGGGGGGGGGGGGGCATGTTACCTAAGAATTAGCTGGAATATGTCGTGTTAGAGGTATTTTTGAAGTTTTTTTTTTTTTTTTGGCCGCACATTATTATTTAGAAGGTTTTTAAAAAAATTCCATGTACTCTGCGTGCATGTTGTCCATGGAATTGAAACTAATGTAATTATTTTTATTCTGCGTTCACAAGCTCAAATGAGTTATTTTAGTCATGAACGAAATTCGATACTTATTTCTTTCACAAAGAATTTAAACAATAATATCCTTTATTCACACAGAAAGAGAGAGAGGAAAGACTGTATGCACGAAAAAAAAGAAAGAAAGGAGGGATAAAAAAAGAAAAAGCTTATGTTTATTTCCCAAATATGAAATACGACGCTTACGTTCAAGACACTCACGGTAAACAAAGGAAGCGTTAATTAGATTCTAATTGGCGAGCTATTTATGGCGCTATTTTCTGAGAACAATTAAACATTGTTTGCTCTAGAAAGGGAAAAATAAATAACTCTCAAAGAGAGAGTAATTGACGCCATTAAGTGCGTTCCACTATTTGAGTTCCTTTCAAAGCTCTGGGGAATTATGGGCCTAAAGAAAGAGAAGAGCATCTCTCGAATAACATTTTCATCTCGTTTTGGAAGTTTATTTTTTAAGAACTTCTCCGCAGACATTTTAGATTCTTCGTAGATTTTTTAATAATATTAAAAAAAAATATGTTATTTTATAATGTTCTCTGGAATATTATTATCATTTAAATGTACAGTAAACTGCAGATTATTCGCGGAATAGGGTGCCACGGTTACCGCGAATAAAGCGCATACCGTGGATAATCCGAGAAATGGAGAAAAAACTACATTGTTGTATACGACAGCTAAAAAACTCAGTAATACTCTGATATGCATAACACTATGATAAGGCCAATATTTCGGCAAACCGACACACCAGCTTAAGTTTGTCCACATTGAATCCAGCGCGAGTTTGGGCTTTTGACTAAAAGTTTGAGTGATTGTCTTTTCTGACGAGTTATCGCGTTTTGGTATTTTTTCACTGTAAGCAATTATTAGCGGCACGAAAATTTGGCCAAGCTTGCCAATGTCCCGAAACTGGCAACCCTAGTCTGCAACAATGAAAAATTAAAAGCAAAAGTAAATAAGTTGGAGCCTAAAAGTGGTCGAACTTAAGTTTGATGCCCCGACCTAAGGCCCCCATATAGACGAGTCGACGCATCAAGATTAAGTATGACCACTTTGGATCCAGCTCGTGTTTGAGGGTTGTCTTCTCTGGTGAGTTATCGCTTTTTGGTAACTATTCACGTTCATTTAACAAAGCTTGGCGATGTCCCGAAACTTTGCTCTGGTAACCCTAGCTCCGCAACAATGAAAAATGAAAGTAAAAGTTAATGAGTTGGATCCAAAGTGGTGAAACTTAAGCTTGATGTGTCGGCCTGTCTATATAGCGGCTCTACCCCGACCTGCCTCCATAGCGGATCTAGGATCCACGATGTGTACAAGGTGCATGTAAAAAGAAAGTGAAAAAGTAAATTTTGAAAAAAAAAAAAAAAAATCTTCGAGCTCGGCCCCTTCTGAAATGTGCTTTTCAAGTTTACTCTGTAAATTGTCTTTACCAAGCTTTTCATTGCTTGAGTCTCTGTCCTACTATATAGTCCTTTCTTTTTGCCACAGACCAGGACGGCGGAGGAATCCACCGACATGCGCCAAAGATCCATCAGCCTATCTAGTCCGGAGACCATCAGCGAGGACATACCAGAAGAGCCCAACGAACGCCTGCAGACCTCTACCAGGTCAGTTTGTGATTCTTGCTGCCATTTACAACTATGATACAATTTTTCTGGCGTTTCTCTTCAGTTTAGTATTATGCTAACTGGGGATGCACCGACTAATCGGCCATAATCGGCCACTTTGCCGATTATTAATAATCGGCAAAATCGGGCCGATTAATCGGCCATTTTTTTTTTTAAATTTTATTCTTAAAGTATACCTTTACTAAGAAACTACGATGAATACTTTTATTAACAGTAATAATAATCCTCACAGTTGATATAAAGTTTTTAATAAATTAATTCTCCTACTTTGAATAAATATGCATAGACAATGTTGCAACATTTTTCATGTGGCGACAGTTTTTCCTCCTTAGTACAGTGTTTTAGATAACCTCTACTTTTCACAAAGAATAAAAGTCTTGAATTAAATTGCTTCTGATTACTAAAAAAATTAAATTAAAAGTAAATCTAAATTGGAGTACAGACTCCCTTCCCCTTTTTCTGAATTTTTATGTCCAATTAACGTAATTAACAATGTGTTAATGTAATGTTATTGACAATAATATGAAAATTGGTTCTAAGAAATTTGATAAAATATTGAAATTATTTTGTGAAAATTGGGAAAATGGAAAAAAAATCTTCTCTTGAAAATAAATTACTTACTATTTCTAAACTCGGAATTGTATAAGAGAGAAAAAAACAGTGATGGTAAAATTGGTAGTATTAAAAACAATCATCCTTATCATTAATCGGCTGAGCCGATTAATCGGCCGATTATAAACTGCCGATTAATCGGTAATCGGCCAATTTGCTTATCGGTGCATCCCTAATGCTAACCAAGTTTTTTCATACTGTCGGGGGAGGGGGGAGGTAGAAAAAAAGTTAATTCAAATATCGGAAAATCAGAATCAGGAAAATGTTATCAGTGTGGGATTGAGTTTGAATACATGGATATAGGATTAACTAAATACTCAACGAGAAAAGGTTCCATGGGCAACCACGGAGGAAAATAGACGGGCAAGTGTCTGAAATTGCATCTCCTGGAGATCAGTGGTTGCGTCATCGTATTCTGTACTTTTGCCTGTTTATATCAAGATTCGCGAGGTTCAGTGGCAGAGAGCGGCTTCCGCTACGTAGCTGTGTATCTAGTGATATCTTTGTTCGAACAACCACGCAGAGTAAGAAAGTTTGCTTGCGCTCACAAACAAACCCTCAGATCGCGTTTATGTTTCACTAATTTTCTATTTTATAAAATTTTTCCAGTAATTTTGTACGCGGAACACTTGAAAGAACGTTAAATATTGAGTTGTTTCCGATGGTTTGAAAATATTTCTATGCACTCAGAAAATTGAGAAAAACCTGTAATTGAAAACCATTTTCTCGTAAGGCAATCCATTATTTAATTAAAAAACTGGATGATATATTCCAAAACGGCATTTTTATGCATGATGTCATCAATGATGAACGTTAAAAAGCAACATTCCGTGTATCGTGTATCATTAAATTATAAAAGTAAGTACTACTTTATTTCTATCGGATTCTGGTTGTGGTCGCTCATAAAAGAATGAAAAAAGATGAGGAACTCGTTCAAAAAGAAAAATGCCGAGATAAAAAAAAAATTTTGCAGCACATAGAGGTTACATGGTCCGCCTCCTCCCCCCCCCCCCAAAAAAAAACCTTTTGCAAATTTGTCAATTTCCTTAATCGGAAACATGAACATATCAAAAGAAGCAGTGAGTAACCGCCCCTAAGCAAGGGCTGAGGCAGAAACATGCAATACACCGCTAACTCGACCTATCAATCCATGTACAGCTGTTTCGAGCTTATTCTGCTTTCATCAGCATGGAATACGAAAGTAGTCGAGTTGGAGGCAAAAATCCTTATGCAACGAGAGCCAAAAAAACTGGTAGCAAATGTGAAATTAGAATACCGTCTTAGCCCTTGCTTAGAGGCGATTACTCACTGCTTTATACCTTGCGCTCTGCCTAAAAAATTTACGAGGTGTATCGTACCAAGTGCGGTCGCTCGTTGGTATTCTAATTTCACATTAGCTACCAGTTTTTTTGGCTCTCTTTGCTATATAAGAGGATTTTTGCCTCTAACTCGATTACTTTCGTATTCCATGCTGATGAAACAAAATAAGCTCGAAACAGCTGTCCATGGATCGAAATGGTCGAGTTGGCGGTGCATTGCATATCAAAAGATGTCTAGAATCAAAATATCGATATTAAGACCTCTAAACAAATAAAGAATATTTGCCAAGTCAAAAGTAATATTCTTTAGCGTCTGCCGTTATTATTTGTTTACAGCTGCTTGACCCGGCGTTGCACGGTCTACCTTTGAAATGAAAGCGATGTCAAGTGACGTATCCCCTTTCGGTAGAGCAACAAACTCGCCGCCACGGCGGCTCTACACACAGTAGGCAAAACAATACTTTTGATGAACGGCTTTTCAACAAATTTATATAACAAAGAATTACAAGTTGCTCGCAATAAAAACACTACATACGGGTCCTGCTAATGAGTTTCATGTTTGATTCAGTTGAGCGTTCATTCAAAATTCTTATCATCATTGATATTACTGTTGTATATCAATCACGTTTTAAAACAATGAGATTTCATATTTAATCGTTTAGGACAAATAGTTTTAAATTTGAGCAAAAATTTAAAGATTTTTCTCAAATTTCTCCAGAATCCTTTTATCAAACCTTTTATGTAAATTAAAATTAATGAAGCCTAAAAATTGCGAATCTGTCAGTATTTGGTTCGACTTTGAGTTCATTGGCGTTCAGGAGAAAGAAGCAAGACATAGATAGATCGATAGTTTTTAATATAAGTAGATTTTATTTTATTTATTTATTTTTTTTTTTTTTGCGTGCCGTCTTTTAAGATTCTCTTTAAAATATCACTTGAAGGTTTCTTTCAACAAAACTTTTTAATTACAGTAAAACCCCGATTTTATGTCCCCCGAATTCACGTTTTATCCGCAACTACAGTTTTTTCATCAGGTGCTTTCTATGTTTTTCTGGTACTTTACGTCCCCCCCCCTCCCCATGTTTCACTGCATTAAAAAGCTGTCATATGGTTATAATAAGTTATACTTTTATTTCAACTACTAGCGGTACCCTCACGGCTTTACCCGTGGTATAAAATTAAAAGGTCATTTGTTAAATAATTGATGTAGCAGAAAGAATACTTTTTTTTGTTTTATTCTACAATAATTCCTTAAAAGTATGATATAAAAATGAGCCAAAAGAGAAAATAAGAACAATTTTCTTGCTTTCAGAAACCAACAGAAGTCTTACCAAAGTTCAAAAGAAGAAGTTTTCTTTCCTAACTTTAAAAACAAAATAATACATTTTCCGAAATGAAGCATTTTAGAAAGAGCGTTGCAATATCGCAATTTATACGATATTTTCATAATTTACCGAGTTTTAATTCCTTAAAACTGAGAAAATAAAAGCAGACGATTTTTCTAACAGTTAAAATATTTCATTTGACTCATTTTCTATAAGGCTAGGAGTTTGGATTGCTACAAAAACAAATTCATTTTTGAATTATTGAGGGAAAAAGAACGAAACAAAAAAAAGGGATAAAATAATTCATTTCATCTTTATTTTCAAATTTTATTCTCTAGCTTAACCATTTTAGAATCGTTTGGCTTGATCAAGGTAAGCCTTGAATTTCCGGGATTCTAAAAACAATTATTACATCTTTTCTAATGCTCGTAGAAACTTCGAACTGATATCACTATTAGCATAAAATTCTAAGCTTTCGAATGACATAAAATTTGAAAATGTATATGAAATATTTCTCCCCCATTTCATCACATTTATGTGAAAAATGAGCTTGAACTTAGAATAGAAAAAGAACAAAATCGAATTTTCGAAAAAACGCTTCGAGACGCACACCCATATGCTACAAACTAATTTTGTGCCAAATTTTATGAAAATTAACGGAACGATTTTGGCGCTACGCTCGTCATGGAAGGAAGGAAGGAAGGAAGGAAAGACAGACAGACAGACAGACAGAAACACCTTCAGCTTTATTATTAAAAGAGAAAAGATTTTAAAGTTGTATCAGATATTTATATTGTAGTAGGCAACAAGTCACCTGCGTTTCTGTTGTACAGTAAAACCTCTCCGAGCGGCCACCTCCACAAGGGGCTTAACGGCCAATTTTTCGCGGCAAGAATTTTTGCACCATAGACCTAATGTTGAAATTCCTCCAAGCAGCGGTCACCCAACCCCTCTGAAAGGCCACAGAGTGGGTTCATCATTTCAATTTTCCAAAAAAATATGTTCGCTTCCTGTTTATAGTCTTCAGACTTTCGCTTTAAGATCAGCTCAGGCTTTATAGGCAGACTATATTATAGGCTGTTATACTCGGTTATTTTAAAATAGGTGGATCAATTTTAGAAATTTTGCACCGTCTCCATGGAAAACCGCACGAAAGACAACAGTTTCACTCTTGTTTTATACACTGGTGTTGAGGCATTTCATAGATTTTATGTTTATCGAATGAAGCTTACGCTTTTATTCATGTCCTCGTATTTCAGTTATTTTTAAACGTTTTCTGATAAATCTGGTGCTAAGTACAGTAGCCCCTCGTTATATCGCGCCTCGTTATATCGCTCATTCGGATATATCACTCTTTTATTTTATCTCCCCCCCCCCCCCCAAAAAAAAAAAATTAAAAAAAATTGGAATGTTCACTCTTGTCTCGTTGTAGCGAAGAACGTTCATCTTCATTCTCTATTTGATGTTCGTGCCTGTTTGGTGTGGAGTTTCAATCTTGTTTAAATTTTACTGTGTGTGTGATTCATCTATATTAAAACTTTGAAAATCATGTAGAAAAGAACGAATGTTTCCATCAAACTAAAATTAGAAGCTAGTGATAAAATTAAAAAAGGAGCAAAACAGGTTTCGGTAGCCAAAGAACTTGGAGTTGACTCTGCTACTGTTCGAGGATGGATTAACTATTTTTAATGACCTCGGTTATATCGCGCTTTCGGATATATTGAGCTTTTTTCTTGTCCCCCGAAAAGCGCGATATAACGAGGGGTTAATGTAGTTTGTTTCAGCCCAGCGAGGCATGCCATCATGAGTATCCGTTATATAAATACAGTCGACGCTCGTTATAACGACCACACGGTATAAAGACCATCCTAATATAACGACCGGTGAGAAAACCCCCAACTGTATCCCAATATACTCTATGTTCTACTTCTTATAGCGACCCACTCGTTATAAAGACCGTTTTCTTTAGGACGGAGACGGTCGTTATATCGAGCGTCGACGGTACTTCAAAAAGTATTATATTAACGTTGATTGAATAATAGTTTACACACAAAACAATTTCAATCGTTTGCATTTAACCATTGTTACTAAAGCTTAGTGGGAGAAAAGTCCATAGCGCCGTAACTATGATAACCATCAGGGGATATTTCACTTCCGGCCGCCTCCTCTAGTTACACAGGGTATAATTTATTGCAATAATTTGAGAAATTTGTTTTTTACTTTTATTTATTTGTTGGTCAGTGATCTGAATGGCAACAATCTCAAAGAGTTTAATAAATCTCGAGCAGCTCAATGAAAGGTTTGTGCCAATAGGAGAGCAGTAAATCGGAGAGAGAGAGTTAACACCAAACGAAATTCGAATGATTCTCGAATCAGAACAATTCCGAATCTTTCCAAGCATGAAACAGCTATGGAATTAAAGCAGTGAGTAACCGTTCCAAAGCAAGTGCTAAGGCAGGAACATGCAATACACAGCCAACTCGGCTATTTCGATCCATGGACTGCAGTTTCAAGCTTATTATGCACTCATCGGCACGAAACTGCAGTCCATGGATCAAAGTAGCCGAGTTGGAGTTGGCGACGTATTGCAAGCTATCAGGGCCGGTTAGAGGCGCCAGAGACCCAAGCAGCCGCTTGGAGCGCCGAACGAGGCTGTGTGCCAAACAAAAAAGAAGGGGGTGGGGGAGAGAAGCGAAATTATTTAGTGAAACAAAAAAAAAAAAAAAAAATCGCAACATTTTCAACTCCAGATTTTGAGGCACCCCCCGACTGAATATTGCGAAGTCAACTCCAAAATTTGACTTTGTTACTTCCTACTTTTAACATTATGAAGTCTAAGAGGATGCTTGTAATGTTTAATGAAAATTCTGAAATAAAAAATTCGCTTGACAGTTAACTCTAGATTGCCCAAGCAGTCATTTTGACTGCAATTAGGGTTCAAAAGTTATGTACATAATGACACAGTATCTTAGGTTTTTGTGACTTTTTATACAACATGTGAACATTCATTAATAATTGTAGTTATCTCCCCCCCCCTTTCCTTAATTTCTGGTATATTTATGTGTAATATCTATAATGCCCAAGCAGTCAAAATGACTTGCTTGGCAATCTAGTGTTAAAAACAGGCATTCTTTAACAATATTTCTTTTTCGAGTTTCAGAAACTACGTTTTGGCTGCATTTCGTCAACCGCTCTCGCCAAAAATTACTTTAGCTCTTATATTAATAAAATAAAAATAGATTGCTGGAATTTTGGGGCGACTCCCTTTGAAAATCTCTTTTCGTTTGTTCTCATCAAATTATCTTTCTGAAATCGAAGAGTGGATATTCCTCACTTCGTGGCAATGAACTTACGTGAATGTTCGCTTATTGTAAACACCTGAAAATTAAACAACAGCTGCGAATAATTGCTTTCTGGTCAAGAATAGCTGAAACGGCATTTTAATAACACGCATGGTTGGTTTTGAAGAAACTTCACCCGTGGAGCAAAACCAAAAAAATGGGCAACTTGCTATCACAAAAAAAAATAATGTAAATAAATCTCGATTTAAAAATTATTAAAAAATGTAGTTTGTTTTAAAGAAAGGTTCATTTCCCTTTGAGCTGAAACAGATGTTGATAGCTGAGGCAAGGCTTCACTAGATAGCGTTTTATACAGGCTGTATCATTGCTCAAAACATCAATGGTGAAGATTTGCCCGCTAGAGAGCGCTGAATAAGGACCACCCAAATGTTCGTTTACATTTATTAGCATATTGTTTCTGCTGTAAAAAGCGATGTTTATCCTATCTTTAAGGGTTAAAAGATATTGATATAGTTAACTGAAGTAGAGTACACAGTGAATTGATGCCGAAGGCCTTATTAGTACTGCTTTTTAGGGGAAATAAATTCCCTTTTCAGGTAAAGATATACAACCAAACGTTTTATACGACCAACTGTATCATGGCGAACTGTGGACTGAATTTTAAAAAGTTCTATGGCAACCCGTTGGTAGTATTGGCTCGCTTGGCGAATAGATTCGCCATTTATCGCTCTCCGATGCCAGTGTCGTTTCATAGTTAATTAATAATTAGAATCAATGAAAATGAAAAATAATTCGCTTACTACTTAAAATAAGCCGCTAAAATGCAGAATAAACCAACAAATAAAACAAGCTTTTCAATGACGTTAAAATATACTAAAATAGAATTGAATGCCAAATTGTAAAATTGTCGCCAACAAATTACTTTTAATTTTGTCTTTTATTTATCTGATTTGTATATAATGTTAGTTACCATAAAATTCGATAGATGTCGCTGGATAAGGACCACCGTTTTTATCCCAAGGATTTTGATCAAATGAAACAGCCTGTATAAAACGCTATCTAGTGAAGCCTTGGCGGAGGCTTCACCAAACGGTAAAAGTTCAAGAGACGGAGAAAATGTTATTGTTTTATTGTTTTCTTTCGGTAATGAATAGTGGCAGCGATTCGGTGCCTAAAAGTGAGGGGGCAAAAAAAAAAATTTGGAAGCTATGCCCTTTTTTGATTTTTCGATACCTTTTGGTGACACAAGAAAGAGAGGCATCGGAGTCTCTCTCCCATAAATGCTTCGGCATTGTTGTTTTAAAAACACAGTTTCAGTATAGTTTTGGCAGTGAGTGGGGAATGAAGAGGAGGTTTAAGATCTTCATCGATGTGCTCACTCTCCTCAATTCTTGGAAGTTGAAGTGAAAAAAAAAGAAAAGAAAAGCTTTTCGGCTGTGCTTGGTGATGCAAAAGAAAAGGTTAAGACGGGGTTCTTCCCCACAAAAAACTCTAAAATTGGCGTTTTGAAAACGCAAATTTTAATCATTTTTAGCAAACTTTGGGGTTTTAGCTCTTTGAGAAGATTTTGCAGAGTTAAAATATGAAAAATTTAGTTCAAGCTACTTTTGGGTGACTTAAAGAGGATTAAAGGAGTTAAGATGCTCTCCCCCATACATTTTTTGAGCGGATGGAGGTCTAAAAACTTGATCTTAGACTTCCTAAGCAATTTCAGGGATCGATGCGGGGACTACCCAGGATTTTTTTTAAATTGACGTTTTAAAAACGTAGTTTTATGCTATCATTTTTGTTGTAAGGGTAAAATGGTTTTCTTCCCAGATTAGACACCGATAGATAAACTGGAATGTTAATAATGCAAATTTAGACTATCGCGGCAGATAGGGGAAAGAAGGTGTATTCAGGAATATTTTATCGAAATTAATGCGTTGAAATGGTAATTTTGAGCTATCTTTGGAATTCGATTTGGCTAATTTCTGGAAATGTTTCCAAATTTAAATCTTTAAAACCCTTTGACTATCTTTGATAGTGAAAAAAGTCGCGGGGAGGTTGCCCCTTTTGACCCCCCCCCCTCTAATTGTCGCCACTGCTAATGAATACAGTCGGTCCCGCTTAAATGAATACTGTCGGTTCCAAGAAATATTATTCGATTAAGCGGGAACCTTTAACATTACGTCAATGGCATCGGTTCCGAGATATTTTATTCGTATTAGCGGGGTATTCGCTTATCCGTTACCCGATTAAGCGGGGATTACAGTACCAATTTTTTAGATTAAAATCTGAGTTTTAAAAATATGACAATAATTAAGACCGTTTTTCAGTTATTTCGCATAGTTGTTAAGGAAATAAATACTGATTTATACCAATGTATAATCATAACTCACATATTCGTTTTTATTTTTAAGTCTGAGTTTTTATATTAGTTTCTAATCGTTTCTCGCACGCTAAGGTTTAAGTTTCTGAAAATCTCAACAAATATATTTTCTGAATATTAACAATTGGCGATTTAATTTTTTTCAACAATAAATGTTCGTAAAGTAAAAGTCAGGATTTTTTTTTATTTTTCAAGTTATTTATGGCTAGTTAAATAGCAATAATTTCTTTTACTTTGCGCGTGTGATTTTATTGAGAAATTAACGTTACTAAAGCATAAAAATACTTTCAAAAAATACTTTTTTATTAATAAAGCATTTAGCTGAAAGCATGAATTATTTTATTTAAAATTTATTATTAGAAATCTTTTTTTTGAGAATAGAAACTGCGGAATATCCTAAAGAAACATCCTGTTACACGATTACCAGTCTTTTTACACTGGAATTTTAATCACAAAGTATACCATTTTTAAATCAATTCACTTTTGCAAAATGAAATTTGTGAAATATTTTGAATAGTCAAGGTGTTTAAATTAAAGCTGTTCAGTTAGTATTATTTTTTTTACTTTGCCCCCAAAAAAATTTTTTTTATTTAAAAAAATGCGTTGTCAAACTTTTTTTTTTAAATTTAATTGAAACGTGTTTATTTTTGTCAATCATGCATACCTTCTCAATGGCTCACATACTTATTTTTTTTAGTATCCCGGTAACCGTGGATGTCGGGGGAGAGAAAGGAGAGGGGCGCCGAATTAGTGTTCGCTTGTCCTGAATTTTTCAGTCGGACCGGCCCTGTAAGCTATGGAATTGCTTGAAAATTACAGTGCCGACTGTAATAAAATTCCAAAGCTTCTTTTAAAGTTAAAACATATGTGTTAGACTTGCTTATATTAGGTATCGCAATTGTAATTAAAACCTTTTAAAGCGGCCAAAATTTCACAGAACGAAGAGGTTTGCAAATCAATCCGTGTTTTTAATTACAATGAAACCCCGATTTGAAGTGTCTCAAGGGGCCAGGTAAAAAACGAAAATACAAGAAATACATAGAAAGTACCTGCTGAAGCAAGGGAGCTGTTGAAAAAAAAAAAAAAACTTAAATTACGGGGAAAACGCAAATTTGGAGTTTCACTGCATTCGTTTTTAAAATAAATCAAGTACTGCTTGAGTGTGGTATCAGCATTAAGAAGAGATGAAAGTAACTAATAGCTGTTTTAAGGGAATTAACTCTATTAGTCACCTGGATTTCAATTCTGCAATTTCACGAATTTTCTAAAAGTAGTTTGAGCATTGTATGAAAAAGACAAATTTTCATCCACTTATTTTATTTGTCCACCCAAAAATCAATTTTTATTTGAAAGTAATTGCAAACAATTTAAATTTCACTTTCGGCTTTTTAGTCTACCAAAAGGTTAGCTTTAATTTTAAAATGAAACAAATACTGCAATTTGCGACCTTTTATTGATGTACCAATGGTTCAACTATTCCAATTAAAGTTCACTTCTATGTGACAGAGCCAACTAAAATTTCCTTTTGGTCACTGCATACAAATTCACAAAGGATTAAATTCGCCGACTAGAGGTTGATTGAAGTTTGAAAATGACGCAAATTGAAGCGAAAATTTAATTTGAGTCCAACCCAAAAAGTTTAACCCTTCACTGCATGGTGTGCCTGATCTGGCACAAACCAAAAAAAAAAAAATCTATATATTCGTCTGATATTTAAATACAGTTAAACTCAGCTTTATGCCCCTTCTGTAACATTGCTATAACAGTTTAGTGTGATTTTTATGCACTAGTTAGTTGCACTAGTCTAGGTATTACAGTTCTTGCTTTTGAAAAATAGAGTGTCTGCATTACAGTAAAAAGTGTGCTTAATCATTATTTTCTCTGTTCTAAAAATGTTTAAATATATATGCTGTACTTAGTGGCAAAAATTTGTTTGTTCCACTTATGGCACAAAACACATTGTAGATTATTACACTTATCAGTATAAGCATATACTATGTGCTTTGTGCCATATGTTAAACAAACAGTTAAAACAAAATTTTTTGTGCAAATTTTTAAGATTAATTGCTTTCTTCATTTTTCCTGAACTCAGGGCTATTTAAAGGTAACATATGATTTTTTTTCATGAAAATATAAAAAATCGTGCAGTGAAGGGTTAACTAACTGAATATGAGTTCTAATAGTAATAATAATAACAATAACGTCACTGCTGCGAACGTGTATAATGACTTACTCAAATTCGAACAGTCTTATTTTATAAAACGCTACATGTTTAGCAAAATTTTCATAGTAATAAAAAATATCTTACCTGTTATTTCTGGATAACGCTTTTAAGTGTCAGTCAGTTATTGCTCATCAGAGTCGTGAACTAAAAATCACCCGTGAAACAATTTCCCGTCTCAGCAAAAGCATTCCATGTCAGATTACTAATTCGAGGGAATGCATTCTTTGTAAACAAACACGAAGAAGCTAAATTTCAGATATTTGCGACGTTCAGACCATCTTGTAAAACACTAAATTCTATTTCTATTTCTATTTCTCTTTAATGAGCCATTAGCTCATAAGTAAAAAGAGGACAGCGAACATTAGCGCCTAGCCTCTATAGTTTGGGAAATTTTTCATTGCATCAAAAGAGGGCGCTAAGGCCGGACGTGGGAGACACAAACACTAAATTCTATTCTATTCTATTGTAGAAGTCAATAAACTTCGACACACATGAGGACTGCGTACTATGCGCCTTGCCTCCACAGATAGTACAATACAGATTGTATTGAAGGAAAGAATTTACAGTACAGAGAAGGAAGTTACACCCAGGGCAAAGGCGGGAATCGAACCCGCGCCTCTTGAGATTACAAACTGACGGGCAGACCCACTGCGCTGTTGAGGCCCCTGAACACTAAATTCTTAACACAATTTACACTGTAATCAGGGTTGCCAGATTTTGAAACAGAAAAATACTACGCCGTCTCTAAAAAATACTACAAAATAGTACTTTTGTATTTGTAATTGATACTGTGAGTAACGATCTTTCATCTTGTGTGAAACTGCTACCAAGGTATGCACGAAGAAAACCCTGCAGTATCGGTTGAGCAATCTTGTTCTGAGGTTGGAAGTATAAAAGAAGGGGGGGGGGGGGGAGGATTCAAAATCAAAAATTTCAATAAATGTATATTTCACTGTTATCACTGCCGATTTCAAATCCAGATTGTGAAAGGATTTTCAGTAATGTGACAGTAATTGAGACAAAAAAAAAAAAAAAAAAACGAACAGCACTACAGCTGTTTCAAATATTATTATTGCAAAGGTGGTTTAGAAGGAAACTGTTGAATTTAAACCAGTGGATAAAAATGCTAAAACCATTTAACTCACATCTTTTAATAAGAAAATACTAATTTGAATTCTGAAATTTCTGTCTTTTTTTTCCCCTCATTAAAGAAATCAAAAATACCATTTCCAAACTACTGTTCAACAGAATACTACAAAAATACTACTGTTGTTTCAAAAATACTCAATCTGGCAACCCCAACAGTAATAAAACATGTGAACTTGCTCATCATTTCTGGACACTGCTTTAAACGTTACAATACTGCTTATCAGAATCAGCTGCATTTAACAACTTGGCACACTAAATTCCAAACGAAGTATTTCATATAAGGATACAAATCCAAGGCAAGTACACGCTTCATGCATAAACACAAAGCAAAATTCTAACGATTTACGACAGTTTGCAGTATTCCGTGAGGGCCTGGCTCCACATCGGCAGAAATCCGACCGAAACCGAAGGCAGAAACAGAAAATCAGAGTACTTTCCATTTAATTTAAATTCAAAGTACCCGGATTTTCGGTTTCGTTGGTTTTCTGCTGATGTGCAGCCAGGCCCTTCGCAACTTTGTAGCAGATATTTTACTTGGCAAATATATTATGGACTGGCTCAAGTTTACGTCGTCGATTGGCGAGATTGACGAAAATAATGGAACTTTAAACGGGGGCTGTTTGATTTAGTTCGCGGAACATTTTTATAATGCTTTTCTAGTAAGTAAATATCCGATATTGACATTGTTTCCTCTTTTTCGGGTAATATAGGAAAGGATAATTGGGACTGAAGTGAGTTGGGTTACTTTAGTCGCTTTCAAAAAGTATTCTAACTCCCAAATCTACGGCAGCTACCCTTTCCTATTATCCAAAAAGAGAGAACTTTGGTTCGTAGTTCAACTTTTTAGTGGAGCACTATACATTCATTTACTTTAAATAGTAGTGTGTGTGAGCTGGGGCGGATACCAGGGAGGGGCGATGGGGGCGATCGCCCCTCCCTTGAGGGACTCTCCACCAGTAAATTTTCAATATTAAACTTCTAAAAACTTAGCTGTAGGCGAGTTATAATGATGTTGAAGGAAGGAAATTTTAGGCTTTCCCTCGAAAATTTTTCGAAATTGAAGTCTGAAACCTTTTGTGATCAACATTTAAAAACCAGAATACAAAGAAAAAAGAAGTAATAAAAATCAACCGCCCCTCCCTTGAAAAAGTTCTGGATCCGCCCTTGTGTGTGAGAGAGAAAGAGAGAGAGGGGGGTAATTTATTTATTTGACAGATTAGTTTAAATGACTTAAGAGACCAAAAAAGAATGTTTTTTAACTCCTCTATGAAAGCTACAAAGTAACGAAGAAAATTTTCGTTTAGTTCGCTCGTTCTTTGTGCTATAAAACGTGGTTTCTGGGAGAATTATCATTTTTTTAAAAACACGGAATACTTAGCGTGTTTCCAAAATGTTTCGCCAAGTTAACCAAAACAAAAAACTTTCGACATGAATAACAAAATATAGAATTTCAGTGTTTTGAGCGGATGGAAGTGGTGGCTTGGGTGAGGCTTTGGACTCATAACTGGAGGGTCCCGGGCTCGATACCTGCCGGTCGAAGATCCTCCGCGTTCACTAATGGTGATTTGGACACGTTAAATGTGTTCGTGGTCATGAAGTCCGCCAACTTTCCATTCCAAATCCATACCTCTGAAGATGCTGGATCAGGGCTAGCTCGGCTCTTGGTTTGGATCATAAAAGAGAGTTTTGTTTTGGTTCCCCGTCCAATTGGTTGTACCACTTGCAGTAGCAGGTACGGGGAACCCTGGTGCGTGTTGGGCAATGTAATTCCAGGAGATTTTTTTCGTTTACATTCAAACAAAACTGATTGAACTTGGTTATATCATTTTTTTTTTCTTCCAGCGAAAACAAATGGCTGAGTCTCTCCATGGAGGAGGTGGACCGGGAGCGAGACCCCGCCCCCGGCCAACGCAGCAACTCCGCCTTCGACCTGCCCCAGGAGCAGGCCACGCCCCTTGAGAATGGGGGCGTCCCCAAGAAGGGGCGTGGTCTGCCCCGGATGGGCGGCAACCTGCTGGGCCAGCACGCCGCCCTCGCACGAGAGCTGGAGATGAAACTCAAGGCCGGGAGGATACCCGGACCAAAGAGGCCCCTCGAACCAGAGGTAGGACGATTCTTCTGTTGTCTGTGTAACGGGAATCGGCATTTCAAAACCAAATTACTCTCTAGCCTTCTGCTTTTCTGTTTGTAATGCTTACGGCGCAATTGGAAGAAACAATGTGTGAGAAAATATCATAGTGCTGCGGTAACCATGAGAACCAGAAGGGGGAAAGGTTGGAGAGTAGGGTGAAGAGTACACTGTAAAAATAGATGTTGTATTTTTACAGTATGATACAACTAATTTTTTGTAACAAACTGTAAAAATTGCTAATTTTACAGTTTTAACCCATTAATGCCTGACATTTTTTTCCCAAAGACATATTGTATACTGGTTACAAACAGTGTTTAGTGGACAGGAAAAATAATAAAAAAAAATCTGGTATGGACCCCACACTACTTTCTTTTACGTGTAAATTTCTTAGCAGTTGCCTTAAGTGTTAAAAAAGTGCTTGGAGTGAGCAAGGTAACAATTCAAACATTTACTCCCCTAATCTGCCACGAAACAATGCAAAAAATATTTTACAATGGTTAATTTTCTAAATATTGCTGATTTTAATATCATTCAGTGAATTTTTCGCAAAATATCGCCAATAGCGGCAAGTTGAACCCAAATTCAAAAAAAAAAAAAAAATTCCCAAATTTGTCGCCAACTTGGCGATATGTCGCCAAGTTGGCGTCAAACACTTGGCAACCAAAAGCTTGGCGACATATCGCCAAGTGGTCGCGCCAATTCATATCACTTGAGTCTGCATTGAAATTAACACTGATTTACCCCAAAAAGGGGTAAAACACCCCCTTGGGAACATTCAAATGCAACCACAAGGGGAGGTGCACAACTAGACCATCCTCAGAGCCTACATACCAAGCTAGAAGTTTCTACGGTACATAGTTTTTGAGTTATGCGAGCCACATACGCACATACATCCGCACATACGTAAATACAGACGTCACGAGAAAACTCGTCGTAATTAACTCGGGGGTGGTTGAAAAGAATTTTTCGGCTGCTTATATGTTGGTAGGTATATATGCACGTGCTGACAGGTCGAAAAATACTACTGAACATTCATTCGGGGGTGAGCAAAATCAAAATTTAGACTCAAATTTGAGTGATTTTTTTTTTCGCGATCACAATACTTCCTTTACTACGTAAAAGGAAGTAAAAATATTTAGTAAAAAGTAATTGTTTTATTAAGGAAAGAAAAATCGTCCCTTAAAAATTACGATAGACCCCAAAGGGTACATACCTTTTTTACCAAAATATTTTTCTGCCTACGATATAATATTTAAAAAGACATTTCATAAGAAGAAATAAAATCAGCAATAAACATAAACTGGGAAGCTGGGAATAGCATTGAAAAATTAGCTTTTTTTCTTGAGATTGTGAACGATGTCATTTTTGATAAAGATCCTATTAAAACGGCTACAGAACACTTTACAATGGTCGAAAAAAGGTTTGTTTTGAAATAAAATTTCCAATAGTGCGGTAAAGTTGCTCTTATGTTACGGTTCGTATGAACGCAACATTTTATGTATCTGAGTTAACCCTTCACTGCACGATTTTTTATATTTTCATGAAAAAAATCATTTGTTACCTTTTAAATAGCCCTGAGTTCAGGAAAAATGAAGAAAAAAATTAATCTCAAAAATGTGCACCAAAAATGATGTTTTAATTGTTTGTTCTATATATGGCACAAAGCACATAGCATATGCTTTGTATACCGATAAGTGTAATAATCTACAATGTTTTTGTGTCATAAGTGGTATAAATAAACTTTCCACTAAGTGTATTTAAACATTTTTGGAACAAAGGAAATAATGACTAAGCACACTTCTAACGGAAATGCAGACCTTTTTTTTAAAAAAAGCAAGAACTGTAATACCTAGACTATTGCAGCTAACTAGTGCATAAAAATCACACTAAACTGTTATAGCAATGTTCCAGAAGGGGCACAAAGCTCAGTTTAACTGCATTTAAAAATCATAGGAATATATGAGGGTTTATTTGGTTTGTGCCAGATCTGGCACACCGTGCAGTGAAGGGTTAACCCATTTATGCCCAAGTTTTTTTTTAACATTTTTTTTTTTTTCAATTTTTATCTGCTTAAAACTCTTACTTGGAATGGTTTACATACATTTTAGGCTTAAAATAGTTCGCCGTTGCCATATTTATTGAGTTATTTAACGTCCTGTTTATGGGACGCTAGGCAGATATATGCGCAAAATACGACCTGACTTGACTTTACTTTTGCAAAGTAACATTACAGAAGGCATCTGTGATCCATTTTAAGCAAACCATTTTCAAATAGTTTAGTTTTATGAAAAAAAAGTTCGCAAAAAACACTAACTTTCTGTGGCAACCCATGCTGGATCGTTGCTTGACGGATTGTCGGAAAATAGCTGTCAATAAATAAACTCTGATGTCCAAACAGTGGCTCTAACTGGTTTTCTCAAGAAGGACTATTTAACTTGTGAAAAACAGCTTTAGTAAAATGATATACCCATTACAGGTTTTCGTATGCAGTAACTAACAAGCATCCCGTTTTTAGGCTACTGGGCATAAATGGGTTAATGCAGAAAAACAACCTGAGGTAACAACCAATTTGGTGACAAGATTTCAATTCGTAAGTAGTAGATGAATTCTGCAAAACTGGTTTCTCTGTCGATGCAATGTCAATACAGGAAAACAACCGGAGATATTGGCCGATAAGACTCCCTCCTATGTAATTCTCAATTAGTGGATTAATTCTGCAAAAGCTGTTTCTCCGTCGATGCTAATTTGGGTGACAAGACTTGCCTGTTAATTCACAAGTAGTAGATAATTTCTGTAAAAGTAGTTTCCCCGTCGATGCAGAAAAACAATCTGAGGTAACAACCAATTTGGGTGACAAGGTTTTAATTAGTAAGTAGTAGATGAATTCTGCAAAACAGGTTTCTCGGCCGATGCATTGTCAATACAGGAAAACAACCGGAGATATCGGCCGATAAGACTCCCTCCATTAAATTCTCAATTAGTAGATTAATTCTGCAACTAAAGCTGTTTCTCCATCGATGCTAATTTGGGTGACAAGACTCTCTTGCCTGTTAATTCATGGAAGTAGTAGATGAATTCTGTAAAAGTAGTTTCTCCGTCGATGCATTAATGCAGGAAAACAACTCGAGATAGCGATCAATTTAGGCCAGTGGCGACGATTGGGGCTTAAAAGTGAGGAAGTAAAAAATATTTTAGCTGTGCCCTTTATTTTAGACTATCTTTTAATGACAAATGGAAGAGTCTTTGGAGGCTCTCTCTCACAAATGCTTCGGAATTGTAGTTTTAAAAACGCAGTTTTTATATATAATAGATTTGGCAGCGATTGGGAATGGGGAGGTTATAGGGCTCCATCGATAGGCTCTCTCTCCCGAGAATTCTTCGAAGCTAAAATCTTAATAAAAAAAAAAAAAAAAAGGGTTGTGCTGGTGATATACAGAAAATATTAAGGTGGGGTTCTTCCTCCTAAAAACTTTGAAAACGAAAATTTTGGCCAATTTTAGCAAACTTTGCGGTTTCGGGGGTCTTTTATGACGATTTTTTCGAAATTAAAGCATTAAAAAAGATATTTAAAGCTACTTTTGAGTGACTTAAAGAGGATGCAAGGAGTTTATGCTATAACCATAAATTGTTTTTAGCTGATAAAGTCCTAAAACCCAATTTTAGACTTCCTTTAGTAATTTCAGAGGACGACTCGGGGGACCGGCGATTTTTACTAAATTGAAGTTTTAAAAACGGAATTTTATGCTATCTTTCTTGATGTTCGGGTAGAAGGGTTTTCTTTTCACAGAAACAATACCGATACATAAATTGGAATCTTAATAATACAAGTTTATGTCACCTTTGAAGAGAGAAGGAAGGTGTATTCGATTTTTTTTTAATTAAACACTTAAAATTGTAACTTAGAGCTATCTTTGGTAACTTCAGAATTCGGCAGATCTGTTTGAAAAATGTTCGAAATAAAGATCTTAAAAACGCTTAGGCGATCTTCGATGATGAAAAAAGTTGGGGGGGGGGGGTGGCAGTCTCCCCGCGAATCGCGCCACTGATTTGGGCGACAAGGCTCCGCCTGTAAATTCTTGATAAGTAGATGAATTTTGTAAAAGTAGTTTCTCCGTCGATGCAGGAAAACTACCCGAGGTAATAACCGATTTGGGGGACCAGACTCTTGCTTATACATTAAAGCAGTGGTTGGAAAAACTACATTTCTCTTGTAGCGAACTACAACTACTGTTTTAAAAATTTAGCAACTACAAATTACTTTTGAAATATTGTCGCTACTTTGCTACTTTTTAAAAAATAAATTTACAAAAAAAGCATACACCGTTTGAGGATTGACCAAAAAATTCGAAAAGTGGTTTAGGTAAATTAACTTATTTATACCCAGAATATTACTGTCTACTTTTTTTTTTTTTTGCTCTAATTTGTCCTTTTAAGATTTTTTTTTTTACAATTTTACGAATATTCGCCGCAAGATAGAATTTAAAAGTTGAAAGATTGAAAAATTAACCTTCAAATTTCTAATAATTTCTTTCCAGGGAATGTTTAGGATTATGAAAATTATTTGAAGTTAATATAAAAATTATGATGCTAAATAAACCAATGACATTAAACAGATAGAATTAAGATCAGCTCACATTTTTAACCGACTTCGAAAAAGGAGGAGGTTCTCAATTCAAAGCGTATACTTTTTTTTTTTGTTTGTTCGCACATAACGTCTGATCTACTGAACCGATTTGGACAAATTTTTTTTTAATCGATAGGAAATGGTGTAACTTAGGTACCATGTACTCATATGACGATATTTGTTCACTAGAAAAAAAGTTATGATCGAAAAACTAACATTTCATGTCATTTAAAACAATATCTGCTATCGTAGATCCTTACTTCAATGAGCAACCCGATGGTCAAGTGGTTTCGCGCGGCAGGTTGAAGTTCCTGATGGAATGAGATCGAGTCCAGGGCGGCAAGGATTTTTTTGAATTTTTTTTTTTTTTTAATGATTTTAATGATTGTAATGTCCTTATGCAGGTACATCTTCCCATAGGAATGTGCCCCATATTTTTTTATGGTACAAAATGACAGTTTTGGTCGGATCTTTGTTAAAATTGGCAATGGGGTCCTTCGATGCAGTAGAATTTTCTTATGGACGTTTGCGCCATTTTTGGGGGCTTTGAATCGATTGTGGCAATAAATGGTTTTTTATTTGCGGCACCTTTATTATTTTTTCAAAAATTATATACACAATCACTTATATATGTTAATTTTTGTACCTTTATAAAATTCTGTATTTTATACCTTGCATTTACGTCAAATTCAAGGTAAAATTAAAAGTCAAAAATTCTGAAGATGATAAAAATATGTTAAAAATTAAAGTAACTATTTTTTGTTATTTTCATATTGGTTGTGACCAAAAAATAGCATTACAAACAAATAAAATGTATCAAACACCATGAGTGTTTAGTTATTGGGAAAAATTTGCTGTGTAATGTTTTTGTGCACTGCGAGGGGGGGGGGGGTATGAACGATCATTAAATTGACACACATTTTTAAGAAATAAGATTTTGATTTGTGGTGTTTGAAAAAAGCTAAAGAGTCCACTTTAGTTGAAAATTATTTTCCATGAAAAGCAAAAACTTGCACCAATTTTCCAAGTCTTTCAAGTCAAACTCCTTCTCCCACAATTCAAATTACTTATTTTTACTTTCAATTTTTAACCGACTTCAAAAAAGGAGGAGGTTCTCAATTCAAAGCGTATGTTTTTTTGTCTGTTTGTTCGCACATAACATCTGATCTACTGAATCGATTTGGACATTTTTTTTTTTTAATCGATAGGAGATGGTGTAACTTAGGTACCATGTCCTCATATGACGATATTTGTTCACTAGAAAAAAAGTTATGATCGAAAAACTAAAATTTCATGTTATTTAAAAACAATATGTGCTATCGTAAATCCTTACTTCAATGAGCGACCCGATGGTCAAGTGGTTAAAAGCGTCGGGTTGAAGTTCCTGATGGAATGAAATCGAGTCCAGGTCTGCAAGTTTTTTGAACAGCTGCATGTTTTTTTAACGATATTTTGATTATTTTAAGTGCATTTATACTAAAAAGAATGAAATAAAATATTTTTGGAAAAAAAAAATAGAACCGACTTCAGTTGGAAATTGCTCTAAAAAGTAAAAAATAATTTTTTTTCTTTGAACACCATCGAAACTACTTTTAAACATAAGTTTTGAAGTCGGCGCAAAAACAATGTATAGAATCATACGCAACTACAATTCAACTATAAATATAAATTTTAATGGATTCATTTCATTGATTACCACACATTCGTGTAATGGTACAAATATTTTGCTTTTAATTTTCAATGGTTTCTTTGAAAAAATGTTGGCAAAATATGGTTAAATATCATTTTACCTATCGTTTTTGCGCCGACTTCAAAACTTATGTTTAAAAGTAGTTTCGATGGTGTTCAAAGAAAAAAAATTATTTTTTACTTTTTAGAGCAATTTCCAACTGAAGTCGGTTCTATTTTTTTTTTCCAAAAATATTTTATTATAGTTCTTATTTCTCACTGCATCCGCTGGGGTTTTCGTACATGATTTGCACCTATCAAATTCAATTAAACCAGATTCGAAAGAATTTCTTTCTCTATTTTTTTTTTTAAATAATTTTTTCATTTATTTATTTCTTTATTTTTTTTTTTTTTTTCAATTACAAATTTAAAAGTAGTTTCCAGAAATCGCTACAAACTACCGTAAAATGGGGTGTATAGGAACAGCGGGGTCAATCGGAACAAAACTTTCCGACCGTACCAAGAAATTCTTCATAAATATACTATTGGGTATTTTTCGCCATTAATTTTTTTTTAGAAAGGTAAGATCATAGGAAGTAGGAAAAAATTAGTTTTGTCAATCTGGCAACGTTACTGGCTTATAAGGAGGGCCGCACGTGGAATGCTAGAAAACATCACGTTTTCATAGACTGCAAAACTTCATATGTAAGTACAAACCTTCTTATAATTTAAATCTGAGAGTGGTATGTTTCAATTATGCATGTATCTGAACAACTGAATACCACATTAGAACTTACATTTTTAAAAAATTTTGTCATAAAAATGAAGAATTCTGAAAAATGACATAGGAAAAAAAATTGCGGGGTGTATCGGAACACTTGGTTCCGTTGTTCCAGTTCAAACTTATTTAAAGGAAACTGTTTGAAAAATCAAGATTTCAACGCCATTTTCTCTAGTCAAGACAAGAACAAGGATTTATTACTGTTTATCTCTTCTCGTGAGCAACTAGATCTTAGAATGACAGAAAGTTGCAGATTTAAAAAGATTTTTGCTCCAGGAGACTTCTTTTTGCCTAAAATGGGGAAAGTCATACAGACTTTATGTAGCATAATTTCAGTACACAGACAGTGATGAATAAGTAGGAAAATCTTACAGAACAATCCCCAAAACCCAGAGACTTCAAGAAACTAAAGAAATGGCAGCGTTCATTCCAGAAGATGGAATGAAAAAACTTAAGTCAAGCCGCAATTGCTAGTTTTAAGGCCAAGTACGTATTTGTGGACGATATGAGAGACTTCAATTTATGTTACAGCTTTGTATTTTAATTCAAAAGCATTTCTTAAAATTAATTTTAATTTTTCAGAAGTTCAAAATTATTTTTAATTTTGACAAATTAAAAACGTTTACTGGTATTCAAATTAAACTTTTATTTGACAGTAACTATCTGTTCTTATTGTCCCCCATCAATATTACTCATGTTTATAATACCTATTGCAGGTTAAATTGAAAAAAATAAAAAAAATTAACATGTGTTCCGATTGACCCCTGTCTGCGGGGTGATTCGGAACACCCCTAAATTCTTATATATATAAATAATAACTGTTCGAAATGTTTTGTCTTTGCTTGGAATATCAAAAGAAAAGCAGGACCGAAGATTTTACCCAAAGAATCAAATTAAAAAAAAATCTTTTAACTGCTTTTTTTACAATTAAAGCTGAAAAGTGTTCCGATTCACCCCATTTTACGGTACTATTTGTTTGTATCGCGCTACTCACTACTCTACTTTTTAAAAAAAAATAGTGCGCTACACTACAAACTACTAAAAAAAGTAGCGGCTACAGTATTTTCGCTACTTCCGACCACTGCATTAAAGTGGGCTTAAAAAAGATTTTAATTTTGTTTAAATAATTTCCTAAAAATCTCAAAAAACTGCAATTCCAAACTTCAATGCAATTGCAGCAGATCAAGAAATTGACCAAGAAAAAGTGTCACATCTTACTTTTTGGATGAAATAAATATTTTAAACTATGTGTACGTCATAATAATTTCTCTAAACAATCCACAAAAATAAATTCGAACTGAAATTAAAATAAATTGTAGAGTAAATATAAAAGGCCATTAACTGAAACTATGATTTTGTTTAAATCGAAAAAAAAAAAAAATTCAGGCTCTGTTAAACCTGGTAAATCTCGCCAAGTGAGAACGTTTCCGTATTAACAGTTTTAATGCGCCACCTTGCAGGTATTTAAGACATTAGCCAAAGAGGTAAAACATTGCAATTTTGAGATGACAAGGCGGGTATCACTTTTTCTTTCTGATAAACTCTGGTAAACGTTCGCTTTAATTTAATAAAAACTTTGCGGAACTTAGTTTTTAAATTCGTGCATTATGGATATACAGCAACAGCAGCAGTGAAAATCCTTTAAATTTTACCACTGGCAAAGCCGTGGCGAGTAATTCTAGTGTAATATAATGTGACATGTGTGACAAGGGGAGGTAGAGGGTTAAATATGTTGAAGAAAGTTACTATTGAAGTCCCTCTCCCTTATCTTAATTTATTTCCAGACCAAAGATGAA
Source organism: Uloborus plumipes (assembly GCA_038373865.1). Lineage (NCBI taxonomy): Eukaryota > Metazoa > Arthropoda > Arachnida > Araneae > Uloboridae > Uloborus > Uloborus plumipes. The sequence continues at coordinate 27,289 of JAXGGA010011311.1, forward strand.
GAGGAAAGCACCGATGCAGAAACAGGGACACTAGAGGACCTGTCCTCTCGAGTGGAATCGACGCAGGACACCCTCAACCAATTGGAAGAGAGACTCGGCCAACTGACCAATCGCGTGGAGTCAACCAGCGAGAAGAACGAAAAGGCCAAATCCGAGGTCGGAGATATCCTCCTACAAGTAACAGTTATCCTCAAAGTGAGTAAGATTTTTTTTCTTTAATTTTGAAAAAAACAGTCATGTTTGACTCTTCAACATAATTCAACACTACACTCTATATCTACCACTAACCGTGGTTTAACCACTTAGATGAGACCATAAAGAAAGTCTTTATATTTTTAAGCAATTACATATTGCTATTTGTTTTCGTTATGGACTTTGGACGTAATGTAGTCTCTTTTTCAGACTGAACTCGAAGTCCGCAACAGGGTGTGTTCCGTTGCTCCACCTCACGGAATGTCCACTGGTCCCTGCTCCTTCGCCACAATGCAGGATATGGTGGGACAGGAACACACCTATCATAAAGTTTACAAATACCTTTGTCATTCTTTATTTTCCCATTGGATCTTTTTCGGCTCCGAATTTTTTATTGGTGTTCATGTAATCCGCTATGTTTGCTTTTTAAGCTGTTCGCTTCTGTTTCCGTTGCTTTTGTCGGATGTCTGTGCATCCATAAGCTCACAACTTTTTTGCATTGATAAAGGCGTTCCTTGTAACGCCGAAACAAGTGTCTGCAGTATCCCTGCTCATTTGTGCATTGTAACGTTGTTTATTTTCTGTACACCTATCATAATTCGTCATTTTGAAAAACATAATTTCCAGTCAAGATCTCAAAATTCAATTTTTTTTTTTTCAATTCAGAGCAAGAGCCGAGCAACTCCTGATCTGGCACCCACCACAGAACATTGATTTGGGATGGGAACTTGTAGGATTCTATTATCACGGCATATTTAATGTGCTCTAGTCACCATTGTCATACACAGAAGCCCAGGGGCAGAAACGGCAGGGCTGTGGTAGCTTGATCGGTGAGGCGTCGGACTCGTGACCAGAGGGACCCGGGTTCGATCCCAGTCGATCGAAGAGCCACCGTCTTGATAAATGGTGGCTGGGGGACGTTAAAAATGTCGTGGTCACAAAGTCCTCCAAGTGAAACAATACCTCTGGGGGTGCTGGGTGAAGGGTTTGCTCGGGCCCTTGATCTGGTTCAAAAAGAACAGCGCTCTTCAGGGCTCTATCCCGGTTAAACCACGAGTTGTGGTAGGTACGGGGGACCCTGGAGTGTTTGAAGTAGCAGAAACAACGCGACGTACGTCGGAAAATTCTCTTCCGGTCCCCTTCTTAGTTGGGGAGGAAAAAACCCTAAATTTTTTTTTAAAGAAAAGGAATCTTCAAGTTTAACCAACGGAGACATATCATATATCCTGGGATAAAACCTGTTGAGCGTCATTACAAGACTCTTCTCCACTAACTATATATCCTATCCTTTTATTCCAGGAAGCAGAGAGGATCAATGCAGAGAGCAAGCGCACACTGAACGAGATCCAGAAATCCAAACTGGAACACCAGGGACTCGCACAGACATGCAAGGAGTGCAGAGCAAAATCCAAAGAAGATCCAGACCCGCAGAAGGAGACGTAGAAATAAATAAATCCCAACGACGAGATTCAACGACTGTTACGTTGCGGAATCCCTCGAGTGTTGGAAATTGCGCGAAAGTTAGTTTTAGAGATTTACCTCATTTTTCAAGCTGCCAGAATTGATGAAAGGAATAAGCTTTTCAAAGAAACTTAATTTCTGTTCTGTAATAAAGGGAACACATTACTTCAGGATACCTAACACTATACTGCTAAGCTGTGCACCATGCTAAATGCAAAAGTGGTATCTGCAGACTATTTCAAACCGAGATATTGCTGTTTAAAGTTTTGCGGTCCCATGTATTTGATTCAGAAAGTACTTTTTAAGATTTTTTTAAAAAACTAGCTGCTAGGGCAGCTAGATTAGCTTCCTGCGGCATGTTGATGTACAACGTCCCCCCTCTCTTTTACCTCATTCTGATGTTATATTATTTGATATAATTTAATGTTCATTAATTAGATTTCAAGACATAACCACGCACGTGGCCCGGCGTTGCACGGGCACTTCGTGCCTTTAAAGTAGTGAGGAATATTTCAAGAAACTGCTCCCCGCCAAGCGGCTCGCTAAAAGGCACCTTTTCTTTTTTCCTGCATCAAAAAATCATTCAAATTATTGAGATATTGTACGGGCACTTCGCGCCTTCAAGATGGTGAGGAAAGTTTCAGTAAGTTCAGCTCGCTCAAAGGAAAGAAGCAGACATAGATACTCAGTTTTTAATACAAGTAGATGATTTTCAATAAATGAATGTTTCAAAATATTACAAGTAGCTAGCGACAAAAGTACCACGTACGTAGCCTGCTAATGAGTTTCATGTTTGATTTAGTTAAGACTTCATTCAAAATTCTAATTATCATTGTCATTACTGTTTTATAGCAACCACGTTTTGTAACAATAGATTTATATTTAATCATTTAGTCCAAATCGCTTTAAATTTGACTACTTATTAATTGATATCTTCGTTAATTAAAATCGTATAATAATATAAATTGAAATTAATGAATTACCTATCTATCGGTACCTGGTTCAACTTTCAGTTCATTGGCGTTCTGGAGAAAGAAGCGTGACATAGATAGATAGTTGGAAAGAAAGATAGATAGAAAGATACTCAGTTTTTAATATAAGCAGAAACTTTCCTTTGTCAAAGGACCATAAAAGGTTGCAATTAGATAAAATAAGTGACAAAGAACCACCTGGTGGCAACAACTCAATTTTGTTAAAACGTGCAGATACGACTTTTGTGCTTAGCAAGGCAGTATAGAGCAAGAGCCCATGAGCTCAGTGAATAGTCATACAATAATAGTCTGAAACAAAGTTAACCCCCCTATATAGACGAGCCGACGCATCAAGATTAAGTTTGACCACTTTGGATCCAGTGAGTGTTTGAGTGGTTGTTTTTTCTCACGACTTATCGCTCTTTGGTAACTTTTTACGTTCATTTAACAAAGCTTGGCGATGTCCCGAAACTTTGCTCTGGTAACCCTAGCTCCATAACAATGAAAAATGAAAGTAAAAGTTAATGAGTTGGATCCAAAGTGGTGCAACTTAAGCTTAATGCGTTGGCCTGTCTATATAGTGGCTCTACTTATAGTTATCTTTGCTTTGAGGACGTAAACTCAGTGGAATCATTTTCAGGGTTACCAGAAAACTGGTGTTATCGGTCCGGAAAGAATCCAAGGTGTACCCCATTTATTTCTACTCTATGAAATATTCTTTCTTTTTTTACAAATGTATTTTCTAGTCAGTGCCTTATCAGATAACGCCATAGTTCATAGCACACTATGATCACACTGATTTCGGAAATCTGGGACGACTACGTTACCTATGCGTTCATTTCATTCATGAACTTCGATACATTTCGTGGGATTTTGCAAGGTTACCATAAACTGTGATCATACTCTGTGTAACTGTGCTTACGTATTTATGCAATAAATTATCCAGTGCCTTTACTGATGTGTATTTGTCAAATGAAATGTCACATTTGCTTAGAGTTTTATACAAAATGTATTGTATTGTGGCTAAGATTGGCAAAAACAAATTCTTATATTTACCGCTTCTGTTTGGAATACGTATATATAGTTTATATCATACTTTATATGACCCATTGTAAATAAATATTTCAAGTACAGTTAAGTAATTGTGAATTAGCTTGTTTTGTTATTGATTCTCATTGCTATCGGATGATATTTTTACATAGCAGAAAAATACTAAGATTAAAAAAAAAAAAAAGAGAACCGACCCTGACGGCCAGTCTCATATTAAGACAACTTCATGGGTCAGAAAGCCATTTAAAGTGTAAATATATTTAATAATTCTACAGAGGACATAGGAAAAATGGAAAAGGAAAAATAATCACATTTGCTAGTCTTAACCTTTTGGATCCGGGCTGCTCATTTTGAAATTTTTCTTTTGACCCAGGTAGTACGACAGTTGCACCACAGATTTCTTTTCCATTAAAAAGAGAAGGTATAAACTGTCGTACCAGACGTATGAAACCTTGAAAATATCCCCGGCTCCAAAAGGTTCGAGTGAAAATTTCAACCCCGTCCTCTAAACTAGACAAGACTTATGGTACAATATATGTACCGCCGGTTCCTAAAGGTTAAAATAAGAATAAAGAGAGAAAATTTGAAACTCCTTTTAAAAGTCTCATATTAAAATAAATTATGAGTTTTATTTATTAACGAACAGAAAATTGCAACAGATAAAAATATTAAATTATTGAGATTTCTTTCCTTGCCGGCCAATAATGACATTGGTCTGGGGTTTACACTGGAAAAAAGTCAAGGTCTTTTTTTTTTTAAAGATTTTCAATTACTTTTCAAGGCAATTCAAGGGCCACTAATCTACATACATTACACGTGAAAAAGAACACAGTTAATTTTCCAAAGAGTAGAATTACGTACAAAATGGAGCTGGTTGAGTTTCAGAGACAGATGCAATCAAATTTCAAAATGCAAAAAACAGGGCACAAAATGCAAAAAGTACAACTATTTTTTAAGCCATATGTAAAATTTGGCAAGTATGAAAAGGGTTTTTCAAGCCATGGAACCAACTCTGGCTCAGGTTAGCAGATTGAAAATTCAGTAAATACAATAGGAGCTGTACATAAATATAATTTATCAACATATTTCCTCACAGGTCATAAAAATAGCACAAAAGACTTCTTTTTGTCCAAACCACTTGTTACTCCCTCCTACAGTTGTCACAAACTCCCAACCACCCCCTTAAAGTGCGATATTATTTGTCAACAACCCTATAGCACAAAAATAAATTTGAAGCACAGCAACAAGAAAACACAGAACAAAAATCGTACAAGACATAATTACAACATTTTATTTCAACGTTTTTTTTTCACAAATTATATATTTACACAAAACACTTCATTCAAAATAACTTCATCTCGAGAATAGCAAATAAATGTCCTCCATGAAAATGTTGCTCGTAACAATACGATCAAAATTTTTTTTTGCTGTTGCACCATAACAACCCAGTGCTCATCATTGATACACCTAAATAAAGTTTCTTATTTACAAATTTTATTTCCTTTTTTAAGTAAAATAAATTGTGCATTCGAAAACCTCTCTCGCCATTTTCGAGGACTGTACAAGAATGGGTCGGAGTAAAAAACATAAAACAGACTTTTGTTGCACAACAATGTGACTTATTACTGTACAAAGACACCTCCCGTGTTGTCTCCCTTTTAAGAGGCAAAAAATACAACATTAAGAAAGTTGTTTAAAATGTGACGTAAAAACCCACACAAATTCGTAGCCAAAAATGGAATACTGTAGAAATGCGAAACTTCTTGAGAGGATGAAACACACCACAGCGCCATTTCGAAATTTGAGGTTCCAAAATTTAATTTCTCGTGTACTTTTTGATATGCTCATTTATTAAATAAAAATACTACAGATACATTTTTGTTAAATTTAAAGTGCAATGGAAGAAAAATGTTCTTTTTGCCGTTTTCTTTAATATTTTTTAAAGATTATCACAATTGGAGTTTTGTTCAAAATGCTCTTTTTCAGGAAATAGAGCTACAATTTTTGTTAAAATAATTTTTCCATGATTACTCAAATTCATGAATCTCCTTTAAAATCCTTGTAAACAATTTAAAAAGCTAAATTCAAATAATAAAAATGGCAGACCAGTTGCCAGTAATGTATGAAATGCTGACACTCTACAGAGCCTCAGCTTTTCATACATCAAGAGAAAGAACTTATTTAAAAGAACAATTTTTTTTTTCATTTAAATAAAACATGAGACACCACCAATGAACCATATAACTTTTGAATTGTTAGTATCATGAAGATCTGGAAACTTATAATGATTAAATCACAATGAAACAGTTTTTAAATTCGAAATTGGGGCTTTGAATCGCACTTTTGCTTTTAAATGCACCATGCACTCCCAATATTCAAATCACTCAATTTTTTTAAAACTTCATGAGTACATCTTACAAAAGCTTAACAAGTGCAAGTTTCAATTAACAACACGGAAAAGATCACGCACATTTCGTATTCCACCCACCCTCTCAAGAAGTTCAGAAGCATAGAAACCTGTCGTTTGTCACGCAGAACACAGGTAAAGATTTTCTCGATCAACCATGTCGTGTCAGGACCACCTAGACAGAGACTACCTTCCTCCAGGTGGCGCCAGCAGGCGGGGACTCGTGCAAAGTCGGAATATCAAAATGACGAAAGGCAATATTCTGACTCTATACACACAACTGACTGGGCTTTAGGGCATACATTACAAAAAATGTCGTTTAGAAGGCTTGAAGCTCGTAGACTAAATGCCACAATTTCAAAATGCGAGTGTTAGCAAATTAAAAATTCATGTTTTATTCTTCATCTAAAATGCAGCATTTGCTACCTGCTATAAAATTGGAAAAGGACAGCAAACCATTGAAGGATAATACCATCATGGTTTCTGGCGCCCTCAGTCGGTCAATTTATGGCCATACAAATTCATCGTGCATTGATATAAACTCTATTCATTTTTTTTTTTTGAGGGAAAATCTTTTAAAAAGAAACCATGATTATTTGTAACTCAACAGGTAATCATGAAATAAATTTAATCAATTGAACTTCAATTTAATTGATGAATGATTAATTAAGCAAAAATGTTCAATCTAAGATTTAGATGTAACAAAAATATTTAACCCGTTACCGCCCAATGATCTATTTATAGATCACCTGTTTTCAGACTCCTCACTGAAAACTATACCTTTGTATCATTTCTTATTCTTATTGGTAAGTTTCCTATTGAACCAATTTCAAATAGGAAACCAGTGAAGAATATGGAATGATAAAAAGGTATAGTTTTCAGTGAGGAGTCTGAAAATAGGTGATCTATAAAAAGATCACTGGACAGTAACAGGTTAATCTAAAATAATGAAAAATCAATTGAGGAAAAAAAAATCAATCCAAAATGAGGAGTATTACATGGAGAATATGATGGGTTAAAACCATGGTGAATTAATTTATATCAAATTTGTATCGCTATGAATTGACATGCAATATGCATAAAGCTATACCTCTTAAAGAAAACATTGTCATGAACTATTTTGCTTTTAATAAACGTGATTTACTCTGTGGTTTCTTTAAAAAAAAAAAAAACTCCTTTGAAGATCACTTTCAGTTGAAAGAAGTTAAAAATCCATAAAAAAAAGTTCATTTTGTATAGTATTGAAATAACAGTTAGAAAAATTCAAATTGTTAAATTAAGGGCAGAATAAGTTGGTCTGGTTTATTGAAAATCCTAACTTTTCTTTAGTAATGTTAGAAATTATTTGCAATGTGCTATTACTAAATTTCACATCACATTCAAAACCACTAATTAAAAATATACTGAACAATAATTCTTTACAAATCAATTAACACTTCAAAGAATATTTTGGTTGTTCTGAATACAGAATTATTGATAGAATTTCAACTATGCAAATTTTGTATCTGACAGGAACTAAGCAAGTACAAACTACAGTAGTTTTACAGCATAGACCCCTAAGAGTATCTTAATATTTCAATTTGAAATTAAGAGATCTTGCATAGTTCTGGGAAAATGTATTACGTCTTTAAATTGTGTTCCTAAAAATTAGGGCAAGAAAGATTTTCACGTAAGTTTGACTAAGAACCTAAAACTTTGTATTCAAAAACTTATGACTAAAAAACAACTTTTAGAGCAAATAAAAACTTGAGAAATATCAGTACAGATTAAACCATATACAGTGAAACTTCTATAAGCGACCACCTCTATTTAGCGACCACCTCTGTTAACGACCACTTTCCTAAAGCACCGATTTTTCCGCCTATCTTATTAATGTAAAAAGTCTTCTGGAAGCGACCAGTCAACCCAAACCAAACCTCCATGAACGACCACTGTCTGACCCTTTGTCCAAAAATTTTCCTGAATTCTTTTCACCACAAAAAAGAAAAGAAGAAGAAAAATCCACATTCCAAACTGGTCAGTCGACCTTGACACATTGTTTACCGATGAGCAACAGGTCAGGTGCAAGGAAGGGGTGATACATGAAAAGTCACACTGCTGATAATCCCTAGGGTCCTCTATTCTAAGTAAGATAAGCACGTTTGGTTCGAATTTAAGGAGCATGCAAGAGAAATGCCAGTGCACTTCTGTAACTATTCTCGTGAGTGTTAAAACATGTCTAACAAGCGTGTTACTTTAACGTTGGAGCAGCGAATAGATGTCATAGAGTCTTATGAAAAAGGAAATTCTGAAAGGAAGTTGGCGGATATTTTCGGTTGTGGGAAAACCCAAATTAATAAAATTTTGAAAAAGAAAATTGAAATTCGGAAAGAATGGGAAACGTTCAAATTTCGAGGTGTAAAGAGAAGTAGAATGGAAAAATTTTCAGAAGTCAATGATGTTCTACTGGATTGGTTTAAAGCAGCTAGGGCAAAAAATATTCCGATTAGTGGAACTTTAATGAAAGAAAAAGCAATGGAGATTGCTGACGCTTTAGGAATAAAGGACTTTGGTGCCAGCAATGGTTGGCTTGACAAGTTTCGTGTTCGAAACAATGTCGTGTTTCGTGCATTATGTGGAGAAGCAGCAGATGTGGACGAAAGTTTGTGCGAAGACTGGAAAACGAGGCTGCCATTACTTTTAGCCGGATACGAAGACAAAGACATTTTTAATATGGATGAATCTGGACTTTTTTTTCGCGCCCTCCCAAATAAGAGCATGATGCTGAAGTCGGCCGACTCCAAAGGAGGAAAGCAGGCAAAGGAGAGGATCACCATAGCATTCTGTGTTAGTGCATCGGGGGAGAAATTAAAGCCCCTGATGATTTGGAAATCAAAACAACCCAGGTGTTTTAAGGGAAAGGATAGCAGCAAACTAGGAGTTCATTGGAAGTCGAATAGAAAGGCGTGGATGACGGCTGCGATTTTTGAAGAGTGGCTGGCGGATTTTGATCGAAAAATGGCCAAAGAAAAGAGAAATGTTCTTTTGATCTTGGACAATGCAGCCTGCCATACGCAGCAAAATTTAAAAAATGTAAAATTACAGTTTTTGCCCCCTAACACAACCTCCAAGCTTCAACCTTTGGACCAGGGAATAATCAAATGTTTTAAACTGGAATACCGAAAATACGTCCTGAAATCAATCATAGCACGAATGGATGACTGTGCAAATGCTTCAGAATTGGCTAAAAAGATCACTGTAGCTGACGCCATTGAATGGTCTGTGTCTGCTTGGAGAGGATTGGACTCGAGTATTGTAACAAAATGCTTTGCAAGTTGTGGGATGACGAATTCTGCAATAGAAGATCAGATTTTTTCTGAACTGAACGAGACAAAAGCTGTTCACGAAATACAGGAGCTTTCAAAGATTGCAGGGATCGAATACGATGAGAAGGCCTTAGAGTGTGAACATAACGTAGAATGCTTTGATGATCTCAACGACAATTGGGAAGAACGCCTAATAGAAAACGCCATTGCTCAAGGTAAGTGATATTTATTATAAAAATTTACTATTTAAGTTAAGATATTTAAGATTGGGGAACTTAAAAAGACGTTTCTATTTAGGAACTAATTCAGAGTCTGAAGACGAAAGTCCATCACACGACATCCTTCTACCTGTCGAACCTACGATGACAGCCCAGCAGACTTTAAAACAAATAGATTTTATTATGGAGAATTCAGAAAGCATGAAAGATGTCCAAATTAGCGCTCTTTTTTCAGAGTTGAAAAATAAATTAGAACGAGAAGTTGTGTCACTAAAAGTAAAAAATATGAAACAGTCTGAAATTTCTTCATATTTCAAGAAAGTTTAAAAAAATCATAAGTGTTAGTGCTTGTATTGTACAGTAATTCAATAAATAATAAAAGCAAGTATTTTTCATGTTTCTTTATTTTTATTACAGTAGAAAATTTAATGTTCTATTTTTGGAAAAATTCTTTTGGTATTTTTAAGTTGACTTCTTTGAGCGACCACCTCTCTTAACGACCACTTTTCCGCGGAACGGAGGGTGGTCGCATTAGAGAAGTTTCACTGTATTCAGAATATTAAGGACTTATACTAAATTCTTATTGAAAAAACTGAGAAAAACCTACGTTGTGCTATTATATTAGAAATCTATGGGCTTTTAATAAGATAAAATAAAGTCGCCATACATACTAAAATATATTATTTCGGTTTATTTACTGATGTGTCATATCACAAGCAAAACTTTAGTATGAAAGCGATCAAATAAACTCTGCCGAGTCAAAAATAGTATAAAATCCAAGACAAATGAAGACTTATTTTAAAAAACTAAAGTATCTAACAGGGCAGAGAAAAAAGACATAAAAACAAGAATCACTATGCATCTCCAGCTCTTAGACCTCACACGAGATAGAAAAAAGCAACGTGCAAATTACAGGTCTCCTGCTTGTGGATATCACACGAGGCAGAGAAAAGAGACATGTAACTTACAGTCAAGCAATGTGTCTTCAGCTCGTGGACATCACACGAGGCAGAGAGGAGCGACATGCAAACAGGTCTCACGAGACTTCTCTAGCTCATGGATATTGCAACAGTCGGAGGAAAAGGACCTTTTAATAAAAAGGTCTTGCAATGCGTCTCCAGCTCCCAGACAACAGAGGAGGCAGAGAAAAGAGGCATGCCAAGGACAGATTTGCAATGCGTCTTCGGCTCGGGGACATAACAGGACGCAGAGAAAAGAGGCATGCAAATCTAACGTCTCACAATGTGCGCCCAGCTCTAGGACAATAATAGACAATAGCAAACAATAGGTCTCACGAGGTTTCTGGGCTTTGGTGACATTACACGAGGTACCGAAATGGGACAGGTAAACAAAAGGTCTCATAATGTGTCTACTGCTCGTGGACATCACACCAGACAGAGAAAAGCGACTGGTAAACAGGTCTCGCAATTTGTTCCCAGCTTGCGGACATCTCACGAGGTTTCTTAAACTCGTGGACATCACATGAGGCATAGGAAAGGGACATGTGAACAAAAGGTCTCACGAGGAATCCCCGGCTTGCAGACATCACATGAGGCAGAGAAAAGAGACTGGTAAACAACAGGTCTTACAATGTGTCCGCAGCTTGTGGACATCTCACGAGATGTCTCCAACTCGTGGACATCACACGAGGCCAAGACAATTAAGCAATAGGTCTCACGAGGTCTCTGCTTCTCCTGACTATCCCAAGAGGTATAGGAAAGGAACATGTGAACAAAAGGTCTCACGAGGAATCCCCGGCTGGCGGAGGCGAAAGACGGACGGGCAGCTCGCTTCGGGCTCAGACCTCGACGGTCGAGGGACTGGCGGCCTTCTCCCCCCGCGAGTTGCCCGACCGGTGGTGGTGGTTCCAGTGGTTCTGCAGCCTCGGCGTGGAGTGGTTGCCGGCGGCCGCGAAGTTGCCCGACTTGCTCTTCTTCATGATCTTGCCGCTCATGATGAGGCGGCCGAACCCCTCTTGGTGCGCGAAGGCGTAGCCCGACCTGACGGATCTCCTGCTGCTGCGGCGCACGCTGGAGATGCGTAGCGTGGGCTCCGAGGGCCTCGAGCGCAGGTGTGAGAGGCGCTGGCGCAGCCGCACTCGGTCCGAGAGGGTGGGGTGAGTGTCCACGTAGTAGAAGCGCACGGCCACGATGGGCACCACCAGCACCGCAATGGTGAGGGCCAGGGTGAACCAGAAGTGGGCGGTGCTGAGGGTCATGCGGAAGGTACCCACGTAGGGGTTCCCGAAGAAGTTCATGTTGATGAGGATGGTCATGCCCAGGTAGAAGAGGGCGCTGCCCCAGATCACCACGTGGTTGAAGTTGGTCCAGTAAGCCGTGTCGATGGCGATCTGCGGGAAACGAGGCTCGTGAAATACAGCAGGAAATTCAACTATAAATCATTATTAGGTATTGAATTAAAGCTCATTGATAAAAACTATAAATCTTTACCATGCAGGATTGCCAACCACTTTTTCAGCAGATTCAGCAGCAATGACATTAAATGTGAGAAGTTTTTAGGTTCTTCTGGAGCAACACAAAAGGTCAAAAAAGTTAACTATTTACAGACTTTGTACCTGTCCTAATTTTCCTGATTAAAAAAACCAAACAAACCCTGATTTTGAGCTTTTTGTCCTGATATTCCAGATAAAACAAAATCATTTCCGGAGCTCACAACTTTAGTGGCCGAACTTTACTGAAGATTTTAATGGATAGAAGTTTATGTTCTAAGTGGGCATGTGAACATTGATATTCTCAAATCATCAAAATAACTTGACAGTTAAAAGATTAAATTATTTAGTTTCAAGAAAATTGAAATAGAGAAACAATAACACTCAGATCAACATCAAAAGCCTCAGCATCTCACCTGCACGGTGACGACGAGCACGAGGATGGTGGAGACGGTGGTCCCGAACAGCTGGTGGTCGTCGATGCTGAGTCCGTCCGGGTCGACGGCGTAGCTGAAGGCGCCGTAGGGCACAAAGAAGAGCACGAAAGAGGTGAGGAGGCCGTGGGCGACCGACTTCAGGAAGATCATCTTGTTGAAGAGCAGGTTCATCAGTCCTGGCGTGTAGAGCTTCGGGTAACGGATCGAGTTCTTGTCGCTCACGTCCTGGAAGAGAAGGGCGAGATACCATCAGAATCCACATGGGAGAATTAAAAGACAAGAATCAAAGAGCCATGACGTAAGATGCAGTGATTCTGCATATTTATCTTTTTACCATGGTCTTCAACGTTTATATTTTTATTTGTATCACTTAATTCATTTATCTTCTGCACTAATCTATTGTTTTCTTGTAATAACAATGACAACAGAATTGAATTAGAATAGTTGGAACATTTTTTTATGAAACAATGCTGTTGGTTTTTCTCGCCCGATGTTGACGGAGAACAATATTTTATGTAAATATGTAATTAAAGGTCTTTTTTATAATGAGTGAAGATTAGATTTTAGTTACTGGAATGAATAGTTATATGAAATTTCTTAAGAAGTAGAATGCAAGGATTATAATTTTTGGATTAAAAAAAAAGCACCAGCGAGGTTCAAACTTGTGATCTCCTGTTTACCTGTGTACTACAGGAGATCGAAAGTTTGAATCTCGCATTTGCCTCCATGCAGTATGCTATCGTCTAGAAGCCAGGGCAAAGGCACAAGCCGTATACAAATCCAAACGTGACGACCAGTAATAGGCTTTGAGCCAAGCTAGGCTGTCCCAAGTCAGTTTGTAGCTAACAATGAAGATCAATGCCCTAAAGCTATGCGTTCCCTTGCTCCTTACCGCCTCTTCCAGTAAGCTGTTCCAGGTTCCCAAAATCCTACAAAAGTAGTCATTTCACCTAATCTCCAAATCAGCTTGAGATTTAAAAAGCTTGAAACAATAACCCCTTGTCCAGATGATTTCAAGCAATATAAAAAGCTTGTGGTTGTGCCTTATCCCTGGCTTATAGATGGCAACTTACTACATATTACTCAAGATTGTGCTTTCATTTATTAAGTCGAGCCGTAATATTCTATATGGATGCTGGCTGGTGTGATAAATTAATCTTATTTATCAATTTGAGGGTAATCTCAGCTTCAATGCGAGGACACTTGGCTCCAGTCCAGTTATTGTCTATTCCTGACTAACAAGTCCATAACGAGGACAAAACTACAGTATCAGAGTGTAAAGACTCAGCTGTTGGCCCTGTGGCAGAAAGCTACAGACACGGCGACATAGTCGCAGAATCAGGGAGACAGTGTGCAGAACAGAAAGATTTTTGTGATTGGGAGGAAAAAAAGGTAAAGAAAAAAAATAATATAAATCAGCCACCAGAAAATAAAAACCTATAAATCTATAGTATTAATGATAACATTTTTATAAATATAAACACCTTGTGTTACTGTAAGACGTAAGAGGGTTGCATACATATATATTTATTTAAAAAAAATATTGCAGTGTTGCAGGCGTTTTTTTAAAATTATAATTTGTTTTTCGTTTGGGTTCCTTTATTAGACACATTGGCTATGGTTGATGTTTTTTTTTCTTAATTTATTCCACTTCCTTATGGGATCTAGTAGAATAAAATAACATCTGAATAAGCAGATACGCTATCACCCTTTTCAAAATAGATCTTTTCAAGGGTGTTGCAGTTGTGGTTTTCGATGTCCCACTCTAATTTGTTTTGTTTTTAGGCAATAACTAAACATAAAATGAACTTTGAAAAAACAAAAACAAAACAAAACTTTTACATCTTATTAGCCGCCCCCACCATGGCATATAAGCTGCAGAAGTTAAAATTCAGCTTTTGAACACTTATAAGCTGCAGCTTATCTACCCAAAAATACGGTAAAAAACCTTTCTAAAATACTTAATTACATTTCTTTTACATTTTTGAACAATTCCAAGAAAAACATACCTGATCGAAAACTCCTAGAGCTAAGACGGGAAGAGAAGTGTAAAAAACATTGTAGAATGAGATAAATACAGGATCATACAAGGTCTGGAAAGAAGAAACACCTATAATTAGTTAATTAAATAATTGTATATTAAAAGCGGCATACATACAATAAAGTGTTTTACAATTATTTCAGCATTAGTATACTTTCCTTTTTGAATTATGCTAACTATAGAAATATCAGACCCAATTAATAATCAGATTTTTTCCTTGTATGGGAAAAAAAAATCCAAGAAAAACAAGAACAATTACGAAGTTTAAAATAGGGAAATATTTACTCAGCACATTTGTGACATAACGATATAAGAAGTGAAGATCTAAGGATCGTTTTCAAGCAAACATAGCTAAACATCAGAAATCCAAATTGAATGCATGGCTTGATTAGGTTAGATTTTTCTTTAACCTATTTCAAAAAGCTGAGCCAAACTGAGGGAGTCTCACCTGCGCGGAGAATCCGCAGAAGAAGGCGTACCAGAAGTGGCAGAGGGTGAATGCGAAGTTCTTGTAGAAGAAGTAGCGCAGGAACTTGGCCATCCGGAAGTAGGACCAGCGACCGTGGACCAGCAGTAATCTCTCCAAATACCGGAACTGGGCCAGCGAGAAGTCCGAAGCCAGGACTGCCTGCATACCCTCCTGGCCGCTGATGCCCACTCCTATGTGGGCCACTATGGGGCAGAGAGAGAGAATGTTAGACAACTTAAGAAGTTCCGATTGTTTTCTATTAGTCTAGGAGCTATAGAAAAAACAAGAAATTTTTAAGACGTCTGGCTCATTGATATACAGGGGTTGGACAAAAATATGGAAACACCTAGTGAAATGCATGTTTGAAAACAATGATTGATTTCAATGAAATATGTAAGTGGCACTAGCGTTTTCGTGTACTGAGGCTACTTATACATCTTCGTAAATATGTTGAACAGTTCAGTCGTTGTCGGAGCACTGTTATGTGAGCTTGACATTGCATTATGTCAAAGCTTAGACTTCGAAAGTGGGTGAATGGGTGGAGCACGTATGGTAGGTGCTTCCGCAAGCAAAGTAGCCAAAGTGTTTAGTGTTTCAAGAGGTACTGTATCGAAGATTTATTCCACATATTTGAAATGCAGAAAAACATCATAGGCTAAATCACAGCGCGACG
>JAXGGA010011312.1:0-42961 GCA_038373865.1 Uloborus plumipes
TTTTTTTTTAGGGTATACCGATTCGCAAACTGCATACAACATTAAATTTCTGCTAAAAGTATATTTTTTAAATTCAAATAAAAGAAATGCTTTGTTCTTAACTTGCAATCTGACCTTTGATATTCATTTAAAGCATTATCTGTTAATGCACTATTCCAATCAAAATAAAAACAACTGAAATTTGCTTTTCTTCATTTGCTAGAAAACTTATAACGATGCTCAACACATCGTTTACTTTCATCAATTGGTTAAATTTCTTTATTTTGCTGTAACTGAAGTACTGTTGATTTGATAACGTGAAAATCAATAAAATAAACACCTAAAAAAGGCAAACGTGGTTAAAAAAACACCAAATCAAGGATTTCCAGACACCCCTGTCAAAGCTACTAGATATCGAAAAAATGCGCAAAATGGAAAAGATGAAGAACAATTCTCAAAAAATTAAGACCAACCACCAGAGACTAACCAAACAGCAGAGTGAAGTGGAGATCTATCAGATAATGAATCTGAACTAAAATAATACAGCATCTGAACTGATTTAAGTTATTTCAAAGGCTACCAAACAACTGTCGTAACATTGCAATGTTACAAGTTTAGCCAACTAAAATTTCTAGAGTTACATTAGTTACTCATTAAAATATAAGGAATGATTTATAAAGTTTTCATTGGTCTGTCGCATCAGTTTTATTTGTCCTGAAAGAAGAAATATTTCAACAGCTTCTAAAACAAATGACATTAAGCTCCCTTATTAAATGATCAACATAGGCACAGAAAAAGTTTCATTGAAAATGAAATTTGCCTCTGACATTTCAAGAAAATGTAATCTTTACTGGTGCAATTTAAACTTATTCAACAATACATGGTATTTTATTAGACGTAAATTTTGCCAGTACCTCGTAATAGCATCTCATAAGTCATGTAATTATTTCCACTTTTAATTGCTGTGGGCTAACCCTTCCTTACGATGTATCAAACTTTCTCAAGTGGCTAGGTTTGGCCACTAAAAACTGATAATGAAAAAAATAATATGTAATTTTAAAAAGTAATAAAGTAAAAAATTGTCAGACATTTTAAGGAAACAAATAATGTCGATTTGGAAATTTTCTAATGGTCAAGAAAAAAAATCGAAAAATGTATTTGTAAAAAGTAACGGGAAAAACCTCCATAGATCTGCTTACTTGCAATTTAAGGAAAGTATTTCCACTAAAGGACAATTCCGTGGTTACAGACGTATGACTTTTCTACAAAATAGCTTATAAAGACTAGAAATATATTTTCTTTTCTTTTTTTTTAGTTTACAAAAATTATTAAAAACATGGTGTGTAGATCTTTATACTGCAGTTACATTTTTAAGATTTCCAGAAAAACATATTAAAATAATATTATTTTCTCCATAGTGGACATATCTCGCAAGATGCGTCCGTTTCGGAGCCAAAAAACCACCATATAAATTCTGTTTCCTGAAATCTTAGGAATTTAAGTGCATTTTATCGAAGTAGAGTCCATGCTCTTCAGGAAATTCGAGCAACGAAGCAGGAGTCCAACATAAGTGGAGTTTTTTCAGGCTGTTTTGTGCAGCAATTGATGATTTTTTTTTTTTTTCAAAATTGAATTGCTCTTAACTGAAAATTAAGAGAAATGCCATACGAGCTGGGCAAGCGCGCTATGTAAAATAAAAAAGATATAATACTAATTTAGGAAAAAAGTATTCACAACTTATTGCCATTGTCTGATGATTGATGATAGGTAAGTGAACGCGAGAATGCGTCACATTTGATTTACTTGAGATATATTATTTATGAGAGGCTTTTTCTTTCTGTAACCAAATTTTGTAAACTGGTAGCCTGGTGCTTTTACCGAAAATCTTTTAAATACTAAAATAAAATACGATACAGTAAAAATGCATATCATTAAGTAGCATACTTTCCCTAAAGTCACAATGAGAAATATATATAGGTTAAAATATTATATTTTTCTAAATTGAGTGAACCCTAATTTTCTCAACTGCACTTAAGAATATTTTTTTTTAATAAATCAAGTTTGTGCAAGGATTTTTATAACTCTATGAGCTATCAAATCTATTGAAAAGCTTTCGTATGAATCAATTTTAATAACTGTACCTTCAAGTCTCTATATTTGCAAAAAATTATGTTTAATGGTTTGTTTGGAGAAAATTAAGCGATTTTTAAGTTGAAGATGTGATCAACATATGCTTTTCGTCGTCAATACTCTTGACAGAAAAAATAAAAAAACTCATTCCATTTTTTTTTTTGCTACATATTTGCGTCAGTACTGGTTTTTTCAAACTAAGAAATAAGCAGAAATGACATTCGGTATTTTGACGACTTTGGTCCAGCCACGGAATGCGAATGTCATATTTTCTACATGTCTTTCTTCATTTTTTCTCTTTATTTTCTAGATATCTTTAATGCATAAGTCTACCATATCGGTTTTGATTCAAACATTTTACCGGGAATTTCTACCACAGAAAATGCAACTATATATTAAAGCAAAAAACTGTCTAGAGTGACGTAATTTCTTTTAAAAAAAGTATAATATAAAAAATGTCACAACAAGATAACTTTTTATTTCTCGCGAGAAGATTCAACTTTGGAAATGACGCACTTTTTATTTATTTATTTATTTAACTTATGTTGCATGGTTCACGTTATTTTTATCGGTACTGTTATTTTACTCAAACACCAGAACACGTACTAAGATTAAATTATGAATTTTCAAATAAAAAGAAATTAACGGTTCAGAAAACATCCTAACTTTAATTATACTTAATTGTTTTCGAGAGGGCATGGTAAACACGGAAAAGGAAAGTTAATCCTTTCTAGTAAAAATTACTAGTCGTAAAACAGAGTAAAGAAGGAAAATTGAAAATAATTTTGAAATGCTTATATACTGAAATCGATGAGAAATAGTTTAATTGTTAACAAATAGAAACTAGTAATATACAGGGTGTCCACTCCAATCGTGGACCAATAGCTAATTTCTAAACCGTTAGAGATAAGCATATAGTTTATTTAGGAAAAAATCTCCAAATTACGAAAGGAATTTTGGGTCTATTCAATGTTTTTCAAAAAATCAAATTTTGAAAGAGTTACGAAATTTAAATTTTTATACATCCCCCCAGTCCTATCAATCATATTTAGTAAAACATTCTGGACACTGTAACGTTTAAAACTAAAAAAAAATCACTCTTCTACGACAAAAATTGACCGAGTTATGACGTTTTGAAAAATTAAGATTTTGCATTGTTTCATGACGTCATCGAGAGATCGCTTTAGGGACCGTATGCGAAATCCTTCAAAATCTTGATTTTTCAAAACGTCATAACTCGGTCAATTTTTGTCGTAGAAGAGTGATTTTTTTTTTAGTTTTAAACGTTACAGTGTCAAGAATGTTTTACTAAATATGATTGATAGGAGTGGGGGGCTGTATAAAAATTTAAATTTCGTAACTCTTTCAAAATTTGATTTTTTGAAAAACATTGAATAGACCCAAAATTCCTTTCGTAATTTGGAGATTTTTTCCTAAATAAACTATATGCTTATCTCTAACGGTTTAGAAATTAGCTATTGGTCCACGATTGGAGTGGACACCCTGTATAAACATTTCAAATCATTGAGTTTTCTTTCCTTGCCGGCCAATAATGACATCAGTTTCCAATCACGTAAATAAAGACTTAGCTGCTTTTGCTAAAAAACGTTATAACTCGGGTTCTATACATTATACAATGTGGGAGCACCAAGCATATTCTATCAGGCGCATTTTTTCCCTTTAGCATTATAGTTTTAAATTTTTAAATATGTTTTCACTTCCAAAATCACGAAAATGTTTTTAAGGTATTAATTAACATCTTCCTTAATTGAGGTCATCCAAAGACAAGCCCTAGCTAAGAACACTCTCTATTAAATGTCCTTTTAATCACAAAAAAAAACAAAACAAAATCTGTTCATCCATTAAGTTATTGAATGCCACAGACATACACAGATAAACAGTCACCTCAAACTTATGGTTTTTAAATATGGTTTTTTAACTGTTGTACACCATATGCTAAGCTTTTATTACATAGTCCATAGCTATAAGTTCTTCTTAGAAAAGTATATTTCACTGAACGTTCACCTGATCATATTCGAAAAGTAAACTTGAATTAGGTAGTTTTATCATCTGAATCTAAAACATCTTGGACAACTAAATTTGAATATGAATTAAATAAATCTGATTATTTTTCTTTCGTTTATATGACACTTTAAAGATTTCTGAGTAAAATCTAGTTAGAATGCTGGAGAAAAAACGATTTTAGATTAAATCACAATGACATACGCAAACATTTTTTCTTTTGTCCAAGTAATTTCTTTGAGTTCTGAGAAAACTGCCTTCAGCTTAAAAGATTTTCTGCGTGAAAGAACGAAAATATTTAATCTTGAAGAAAATGCGTTTATAACCTTGTTAGCTTACCTAAATAGACAAAAGCATTTTTCTTGAAATCGAGAAATATGTTTAAGAGACCGGAATCGTCAAACTATTTATTCGTGATTTATTTATTTACATTTGATTTATTTTTTTAAATATTATTCATTTATTTTCTATTATTTTATTAATGTATTTAATTTTAACTTTATTTTATTTATTAACTTTTCTTTGGAAGAAAATTTCTTTCATTTTAAAGCGTAAATTTGCTTTGAAAAACTGTTGAGAAACTAGTGCTGTAGTGTTAAAACTAGGGATGCACTGATTAATCGGTAATACCAATTAATTGACCATAATCGGCCACTCTACCGATTATACATAATTGGACAGCATTTGCCGATTGATCGGCGTGAAAAAAAATTAATATATTTTTTTTAAAGATTACCTTCGTCACGAAACTACAATGAATAATTTTATTAACAGTAAATAAATGTCATTTTCTGCAATCCTTACTATAAGATGAGACATGAGAGCGTACGGAGTAAAAACAGAACATATACTTCATACAGTGCGTAAAACTAAGCGGCATATTAAACGATAACCCTAACAGATGATATTCAGTTTTATGCATAAACATTTTTATTCATAAATTTCCCTGATTAATCAGTGAAGAAAATACACTTTAATTAAAATTACTTTGAGTATGTTTTGAACAAGAAATGAAATAATCTTTGAATAAATTTATTAACCTCATAGTCGAAATATTTTTTTAATAAATCAATTTTCCTATTTTAAATAAATATACACATATATAAAATACACATATACAGGGTGTCCACTCCTATCGTGGACCAATAGCTAATTTTTTAACCGTTAGAGATAAGCACATAGTTCATTTCGGAAAAAATCTCTAAATTACGAAAGGAATTTTGGGTCTATTCAATGTTTTTCAAAAAATCAAATTTTGAAAGAGTTACGAAATTTAGATTTTTATACAGCCCCCCAGTCCTATCAATCATATTTAGTAAAACATTCTTGACACTGTAACGTTTAAAACTAAAAAAAAAACACTCTTCTACCACAAAAATTGACCGAGTTATGACGTTTTGAAAAATCAAGATTTTGCATTATTTCATGACGTCATCGAGAGATCGCTTCAGGGACCGTATGCGAAATCCTTCAAAATCTTGATTTTTCAAAACTTCATAACTCGGTCAATTTTTGTGGTAGAACAGTGATTTTTTTTTAGTTTTAAACGTTACAGTGACAAGAATGTTTTACTAAATATGATTGATAGGACTGGGGGGCTGTATAAAAATTTAAATTTCGCAAATCTTTCAAAATTTGATTTTTTGAAAAACATTGAATAGACCCAAAACTCTTTACGTAATTTAGAGATTTTTTCCTAAATGAACTATATGCTTATCTCTAACGGTTAAGAAATTAGCTATTGGTCCACGGTAGGAGTGGACACCCTGTATAAATATACACAGACTATAATGCAACATTTTTCATGCGTGGATACTATTTCTTCTCAGCATAGTGCTTTTAGATAACCTCTAATTTCACCAAAGAATAAGTCTTAAATTCAATGGCTACTAATAACTGAAAAATAAATTTAAATTAGAGTGCTCACCACAGACTCCACCAATTTCTCATTTTTATTTTCCTGCATAGTTCATATAATTAACAATGTGTGTGTTCATACAATTTTATTTGGAGTAATATGAGGATTGGTTCAAAAAAATTAGATTTCGAAATTATTTTGGGAAAAATGGGAAAACGGAGAAAAATAAATTGTCAGAAATAAATTTACTATTTCTGAATTCGGAATCGTAAAAAAAATAAAAATAATAAAAACTGATGAAATTGGTAGTATTGAAAATTATCAGTATGACCACTAATCGGCTCAGCAGATTTATCGGCCGATTATCAACAGCCGATTGATCACTAATCGGTCAATTTGCTTATCGGTACATCCCCAGTTAAAACCCAAAAATATATTTTATATGTACTTGTTTCGGAGTTTTCCAGAAAAAGAATGTTTTAAAGTTGTATTATGCTTAAATGTATGTCTTAATAAGTAAAGATAGAACACTTATAAAACCATCAAATTATGGCAGAAAATCTTTCGAGCCAATTGGTGTGCCTTTAAAACCGATGCATTGAAGCCACTGCTTGTATAATTTTAAGCTAAACCAAGATAAAATCAATAAGAACTAAATTAAAAGTTGTCTTTTATATGTTCGATGTTATTCAACAGGACAAAAAAACTTTTGTTCAAAGTAGATGTCGAAAATGTATATTGAGGTTGTCTGCTGACTTTAACTCGTTGTTTTGAAATTAAAAGAAATCAGTACATTTTGGGGAAAATAAGAGTTTTAATCTGCAGATAAAGGAATAGGAAAAACAATAATTGCCTTATCAGCTCAAAACAGATAAAAATACAAAACACAAACAACTAAAGTTTGGTAAAATAAGTACCTGTTATGATTGAAACGCTACTGACAGCAAGTAAGGTTTTTTTTACAACTCTCTGATGAAAGGTTGGCTTAAAACACCAAAAAAATGAAATCTTAAATCATCAATGATTTGACTACAATAGAACACACAAAATATCAACAACAAGGTTGAGAAAAATGCAGTAAACATTGTGTTACAATTTTCAACAGTTCACATGGTATCAATTCATAATATATACAAAAATTTTAAGTAATATTAAAATAGCGGAAACTCTTGAAATCTTCATATGTATTTCGTGAAGCATGCAATTAATACCTGTTAGAAAAGACAATATTTGCTAACTTCCTTTTTTTTCTGCTACACCAAAAGAGAATGACCAGAAATGAAGAGATACAACTTCTGTCAAGAGCCAAACACCTATTTCTAGTTCGTTAAGAGATAAGGGGAATACTGTCTGCTGAACAAATGACTGCTGCAGTAATGTTTAGAAGCTGAACGCTTAACTGACATTTTTTTTCTTTACTATTCACTAACACATATTCCGGAGACGCTTTGGTTTAATCAATGGAGAACTGCTTCTACGACTCAGCTGAAACGGCAAACTCAAATCACAAGCAAAATCTGAGGAATATAAAATAAGACTGATTATTTTTATTTCTTATATTACCGGAACTTTTGAGAAAAATAATATCTGCTCATAGAAACACAAAATTCAAAGTTAATTCATCTAAAATCATAAGCATTAGGGTCAATCCATGCGAAATCATACAGGAAAACTAAACATTGTTGCTCACTATTTTTGATTTTTAAAACTTTTTGCCTGTTAATTAACTGTTATATTGGGAGCATGAAACAATGGTTTAAAAAATTTTAAACCTTCAGATTTTTTTTGGCAAGCTCTTTTCAGTAGCTGCGGAAGCGACTTTTCGTGAAAAGAGTACTTTGGGAAGATGCTTATAACTTTTTTATTTATAAATATATCAAAATGATTTAAAAACCACTTGATTGAGCAAAAAATGATCTAAATTTTTATACCAGTTATTTTTCTGATAATTAGTAACAAATTTGTGTAAAATTGGCTTAAAAATAAGATTTTTTGTGTGAAATTTTACATTTTTGGCATAAAAATATTAGTAGAAGGAATTAAGACTCACCCTTACTTATTGTTCCCTTGAATAAATATCTCATAGGTCTATTCCCAGAAGTAGTGTGAAACATTTGAAGACAGTCTTTTTATATAATTTGTCAAACTTGGCATTTTGGAGAAAAAATGCTAACTTTGAGATTTAATATCTGAAAAGGGATTGAATGAAAATCTACAAAAATTTAACTAGATAACCTTCTGTCACGTTGTATGGCCTACGAAGAAGTGTGATCGTATAGTATTTGAAAAAGTAAGTAATTATTGCACAAGTGGTGCGACTAGATTCGGTATAAGACCAAAGACTAGTACATTGTCGTAGTGCGCCCCTAGGTCCGGCAGGAGGTTCAGGTGACTCTGAAACTCCCACTAAATCAGAAATGTCCACTACACGAAATTTTGAGACTGATCTCTGCCTCGGTACGATACAAAAAATAAACAAAGACAATATGCATTTACTGGTAAGAATTTTGGCACCCTTTAACGTAAGAGGTTCAGAAACAAAAATGTAACAACTCACCATCAAGAAATCGTCCTGTCCTTACACTCAGTCCTAGTATCCATTGACCGAGGGTCGTCTGGAAATCCAATCTAAATGTTACGCAAATACACACAAGAGAAACAGTTACTCACACAACACAAATAATCCAGTGTTAATTCTTCATCAGTAGATTTTAATCCTCGTTCGAAATGGCACAGTACGCAGTTACAGTTCTATGATACACACACCGGCGAAGCACAAAAGTCATTACAGAACATTGTCAGCGATAACAAACGGACGGGCTATTATTTCCAGGGTCAGAACAGTACAATGACATCTTGGGTCACTAATCATACTTCACACACATTAACACACGACCCGAGGCTACATATATTTCGGGTATCCATCCCCGAAGACGCTTAACTCCATCACAAGGAGCCTTTCTCAACACGTCCTCACACCATCACGGTTCGATAGCGTCTCTCGTTTTTCTGTTACAAACCCCGCAGAAAGTTCCAAATCGAAGCCCATCGAACATTCTAGAACATTTCAAGTTACATCATTCCCAAACGGATTTTCACAGGCCAACTGTCACTCAAATCTTTCTCGTCCAATCACGCCATATTTCCAAAAGAATCTCAGCACAAAAACAAGCCCACTCAACAAAAAAGAAAGAAAACCACGGCTTCTCGCACAAACCATGACGTCATACCCCACAGAATGAAACTTTCACCTGCCAATCAAATTCGTCACGGCAGCGAAAAAATCCGATTCTCTTTTCCAATCGTTGCTCGAAAAACAACCACCAGTGAGAAAGAAATGGCGAACGTTCTGCCTGACCGAAATCGAAACTTTCCAACACTTGTGGATGAATTAAATTGAAGAAATGCAAATGACTCATTAAGCTAATGAATTCATTCCACAATTCCCTCTTTCAACAAGAACAAAGCGCGAAAAACCAACCCTGGAGACGATGCACTTACCGAACTGTCCAGACGAAACACATACTGACAAAGCATTAACATATCAAATACAAGTAACATGTAATATACAAACATAATATACTTAAAGACCAAAAATATAACACATTTACATATATATATCATCACCAAAATACAGCAGAACAACTGTCCTCTTCTTCCTTCTTGACCTGATCATGTTTACTTTGACACCAACACATTTACATGACCTCCTCTCTGTGAGAAATTTTTATACAACACCCTCGCTTTATTCCAACTGAAGACTGCTCCAGATTTCCAATGACGCCCAAGATATGCTTGATTTAGATGAGGTACCAACAAAGTCAAATGCAAATAGATAAAAAATCGCCGAAACCAAAAACAATTTTGAAGACCAAAATGAACGGATGAGTACTCAAAATTTTGTAAGTCCGAAAACGTACCATAACACCACAAAATGCCAAAATGAGGAAAACCTAAAAAAAAAAAACTGTTGACTAGTGCATGCACATTTTTCAAAGGGACTACATAAACCTGAACGCCACTGAAAATCGTCCACTTCCTGAACCAACCCTTTCCTACTAATTTCTCACCACGTTGTAAGATTCCACTGCTGATTCGTCAAAGAGATCCGAAAACAAAAAACCAATATTTACATTCCTTCGCCTTACAAGATAACTTTATCCTCTGTACACACATTTCTGACTTATATACACAGATGCTCTATTCGAACAGATCACAAACAAAATTGGCATCCACTTGACTTGTACACAGTTTGTGCACCCATACACAAAACAAACAAAGGAAACAAGAAAAACTTCTTCCTTAAAACTCACGAGGATGCTGCCATGAACACACAGGTTCCTTGCAGTCGAGATTGCCTGCGTCTTACGTGACAATATAGCCAACCGCGCTGAGTGCCTTCTGTTTCCTCTTTCAACCAAAATCCAATTCATACCAACCACATCACTATTCATCTACATTTACCCCCAAATCTATCTATGGAGTTCATAGCGCCATCTGGTATTACCGCCCCACTGCAGCCTTACGTCATGCTCTGAGTCTCCTTCATCGAAGTGGTGATCCTTGAAACATCTTGGCCGTTGAGTCACCTGCGAGTGGTCCACCGTCCGCAGCATCGTCGATGGGAGCATCGCCGAGGGATCGGTGTTTCGTCGAGTTCCTCGGGAGTCTAGGAGGCAGGAGGTCGTTGAAGAGTGCGCGTGAGTGATTGATTCATCGGACTGGAAGCACCGGCAGTCATCTATCCTTTTGTCGGAGCACGAGAGTTATGGAGAAAAAGAAAAGAAAGGACTAAAGTGACTTTTTTTAAATGTTTTGTATATATTGTTTTTCTCTGATCTATTTAATTGTTGTTTTATTGCTATGTTTAAGAGAAAGTAGGTCGGTGAAGTTTGAGTTCATCCCTGTCGTCATCATGCAGTGGAGTTGTTCGGGAGTTCACCTGGTGCTCGTCATGTTGTCTAGAGGTAGATTTTTGCACAAATTTTTGATTAGGGAAAATCTTTTTTTAGTTTCAGAGGATTTAGAAGTTTGCTAAATCGAATGTATGTTGGTGTTCTTTGTTGAAGAAACACAAAGTTGTTTCTTGTCCTTGTGGTGGTGTTGAGCAAAGCTGATCGGGGTCTTGTGCCATTTGTTAGATCCCGCAGGTCAGAGTTTGTACAGGAACCTGTGTGTTCATGGCAGCATCCTCGTGAGTTTTAAGGAAGAAGTTTTTCTGTGTTTCCTTTGTTTGTTTTGTGTATGGGTGCACAAACTGTGTACAGGTCATGTGGATGCCAATTTTGTTTGTGATCTGTTAGAATAGAGCATCTGTGTATATAAGTTCAGAGACATGTGTGTACAGAGGATAAAGTTATCTTGTAAGGCGAAGGAATGTAAATAATTTTTTTTGTTTCGGATCTCTGTGACAAATCAGCAGTGGAATCTTACAATGTGGTGAGAAATTTGTAGGAAAGGGTTAGTTCAGAAAGTGGAAGATTTTCAGTGGCGTTCAGGTTTATGTAGTCCCTTTGAAAAATGTGCATGCACTAGTCAACAGTTTTTTTTAGGTTTTCCCCATTTTGGCATTTTTTGGTGTTATGGTACGTATTCGGGCTTACAAAATTTTGAGTACTCATCCGTTCATTTTGGTCTTCAAAATTGTTTTTGGTGTCGGCGATTTTTTTTATCTATTTGCATTTGACTTTGTTGGTACCTCATCTAAATCAAACATATCTTGGGCGTCATTGGAAATCTGGAGCAGTCTTCAGTTGGAAATAAGCGAGGGTGTTGTATAAAAATTTCTCACAGAGAGGAGGTCATGTAAATGTGTTGGTGTCAAAGTAAACATGATCAGGTCAAGAAGGAAGAAGAGGAAAGTTGTTCTGCTGTATTTTGGTGATGATATATATGTAAATGTGTTATATTTTTGGTCTCTAAGTATATTAAGTTTGTATATTACAATTTAATTGTATTTGATATATTAATGCTTTGTCAGTATGTGTTTCATCTGGACAGTCCGGTAAGTGCATCGTCTCCAGGGTTGGTTTTTCGCGCTTTGTTCTTGTTGAAAGGGGGAATTGTGGAATGAATTCATTAGCTTAATGAGTCATTTGCATTTCTTCAATTTAATTCATCCACAAGTGTTGGAAAGTTTCGATTTCGGTCAGGCAGAACGTTCGCCATTTCTTTCTCACTGGTGGTTGTTTTTCGAGCAACGATTGGAAAAGAGAATCGGATTTTTTCGCTGCCGTGACGAATTTGATTGGCAGGTGAAAGTTTCATTCTGTGGGGTATGACGTCATGGTTTGTGCGAGAAGCCGTGGTTTTCTTTCTTTTTTGTTGAGTGGGGCATGTTTTTGTGCTGAGATTCTTTTGGAAATATGGCGTGATTGGACGAGAAAGATTTGAGTGACAGTTGGCCTGTGAAAATCCGTTGGTGGGATGATGTAACTTGAAATGTTCTAGAATGTTCGATGGGCTTCGATTTGGAACTTTCTGCGGGGTTTGTAAAAAAAAAACGGAGAGACGCTATCGAACCGTGATGGTGTGAGGACTTGTTGAGAAAGGCTCCTTGTGATGGAGTTAAGCGTCTTCGGTGGATGGTTACCCGAAATATATGTAGCCTCGGGTCGTGTGTTAATGTGTGTGAAGTATAATTAGTGACCCAAGATGTCATTGTACTGTTCTGACCCTGGAAATAATAGCCCGTCCGTTTGTTATCGCGGACAAAGTTCTGTAATGACTTTTGTGTTTCGACGGTGTGTTGAATAGAACTGTAACTGAGTACTGTGCCTTTTCGAAGAGGAATAAACTCTACTGATGAAGGAATACCTTTGGATTACTTAATTTTGGTGTGATTATCTACTTCTAGTGTGTGTGTGTGTATTCGCGTAACATTTAGTTTGGATTTCCAGACTACCCTCGGTCAATGGATACTAGGACTGAGTGTAAGGACAGGACGATTTCTTGATGGTGAGTTGTTACAGTTTTGTTTCTGAACCTCTTACGTTAAAGGGTGCCAAAATTCTTACCAGTAAATTCATATTGTCTTTGTTATTTTTTTTTATCTCATATCGAGGCAGAGATCAGTCTCAAATTTCGTGTAGTGGACAATTCTGATTTAGTGGGAGTTTCAGAGTCACCTGAAGCTCCTGCCGGACCTTGGGGGGCACTACGACAATGTACTAGTCTTTGGTCTTGCACCGAATCTAGTCGCACCACTTGTGCAATAATTACTTACTTTTTCAAATACTATACGATCACACTTCTTCGTAGGCCGTACAACGTGACACCCCCCCCCCCTGTGGGCACCCCTGGTTATATAACTTTAGACTATAAAGTTCGGGGAATAATTCTATTCCATTAATACAGAGGAAACATTAACGAAAATTCCCCTGTCTATTCTACTATAGTTCATATTCATATAAGGACTGTTATATGTCTACAACAGTGCAAGATTTTATGACAGATGTCTGAAACCTTTTTAAGGTTTTACCCATGAAAAGAGCAGTATATTATCAATACTCTCCCCCTCCCCCTCCCACGAAAAAGAAATTGCTAACCTATTTTTTAATCACGAAAATTAAGTAATGCTTTGATCTCTTTTTTTTTAATTTTAATCATTCAGATAAAGTAAACACTTGCCGACTACCCTGTCTAGTAGTCAGAGAAGTCCCGGGTTCGAATCCCGGCTCGGGCATGGATATACTTTCTCTCTCATGTCCTTGTCCTTTCTTTGTGAGAATGTGTTTTTGTGATGTGAAAGGTTGCCTGCCCTATAAACGGGTCCCTATGGCATGTGCGTACTGTGGAAGTCGGACTTCACTCAGTACAGTTGGAAAAGTGAAGCAGCGCAACACAAACTGCCAGCTTAGCTGAAACAAGAGAGCAACAACAACAAGGAAACACTTGATTTCTAACAATTTGTAATAAAATCAAGTAATTGTCGTCGGAAAGAAGTAAAAGTTGTCTTTTACCGGAGGAGGTTTGAGAAAAATTGCAAATTTTGAAACATTCTTTGCACAAAATATTGCATTCAGAAATTTATAACATTTACATTCCAATTCTTTTTTTATTCGAAAATTTTTTATATTCTCAATATCCTACATGAAAACACTACTTTGATAATGCACAAGCTGTAAGATAATTTAATTTCTCAGTACGCCAAAGTATTATGTACTACTTTTCTCACTAAAACTGTAAATGCATAGATAGGATAATAGCAACAATATCAATTGGTGAAAATGTTTGAGTTGAAATTTTAATATATTTTCAGTTAATGTTTGTGTATATATATGGGCAATTCTCTAGAAAAATTAGTATGAAAAACAAATCATTAAGACAAATGAAATTACAAAATATACCTGTAATTTTCCAGAAGTTCGATTTTTAAGAAGAACATTTCAAAGTTGCTTTATAAAAACTGAAACAGGAAGAACAGTACTAAGTTTTCTTCTTTTAAATTATGGGACGCTGTTTTTCCTATTGATAAGGCGTTTATCAATGCTTCCTTTTCCGACAACGAATTTTCACTTTCACTACGATCGAACTGAAATATTCATCTTGAATTCGTCATTTCATACACTAAAATTGCTCTTTACATTTATGAATACACAAGTACACAGTAAGTAAAGTTCTAAATTTATTTTTCGGTAGGTAAATTGTAGAATGTTGTCACCTTGTCATTCAGCTTTTTTTTTCTTTGTAAAGAAGTTTGTATCAATGGACGAAAAAAATCTAAATGATAGGAAGTGTTCTTCCTTCCTTAAAAATAAATTTAGCTGCACCAACTCATATTGATGAAAGCTCTCAAAATAATAATAATGATAACAATAAATATTAATAATGAAATTAACAAGAATAATTTTTTCTTAGCCACTTTCTCTTCTTAGTAAGTTGTATACATAAAATACTTTTTTCAGAGCTTAAAATTTTCAAATAAATCTGTATTAAGCGATGAATTTTGTGTTTCATATTTAAGAACGAAATAATAAGATTTAAGTTAGTATACGATAACGTTGGGACAAATAATTGAAAACTAATAGCTTATAACTACCACAGCAGTTAAAGTACCAGCAATTACATAGGTCACATTCTATGAAGTAAATTTAACTATATAATACAATATACTAAAATGTTTTGTTACAATGTTGTAATTTTTCAGGTTTAAAATGTTCAGAAAATTAAATAATGGGTTAAGCTTAACTTTTTGCAGTGAAACTAAATTGCAAAAAAAAAAAAAAAAAAACTGCCGTACGTAAAAAACACTATAAAATAACTATCATGTTAGTATTTATTCGAGTTTTGACCTTTTGAAGCTTTGCTTCTCATGGGACATTGGGCAGTCTGAGTGAACTAGAAAAAAAAAAAAAAAAAGTTTTGGAAGTTTTCAGAACAGCTTTCGATTTGTGGTTATGTTCAATGCAGAGCATTGCAATAAACTATACAGGTCAGCTTCGCGAGCTGCATGCACCAGCGGCCCGTGCATTGCAAAAAATGAGCCGTTGTTTTTACAGTACAATACTGGCAGCCGAAGTTCTAATTTAAAATTGTAAAATGCACAGTAATAAACTATAAAACTAGCTATTTACAGTTTCCTACTGTAAAGTTAGAAATTTTACAATTTATTGCCGTAAAATTTAGTAATATTATACTGTAAAAACAACAGTAAATACTGGAAGCCGAGGTTCCAGTTTAAAACTAAAATTCACGATAATAAACTGTAAAATTAGCAATTTTAAGTTTAGTGCTGTAAAATTTGTTATTTTACAGTTTATTACTACAAAATTAGAATTTTTTTACAGTTTATTACTATGAAAATAGCTGTATTATAGTGCAAAATTGGGGACAAAAAATGTGCTAATTGTATGGACGTTTTTTTTTTTTTTACAACTGACGATTTATTTTTGTACATCTTCATGCGTTTCTAAAACACATCGTAAAAATTCATTCAAATTTTGTACGCCAACTTCCAAACTATTTTTAATAAAAAACTATGGAAGTCTGCTTCTGACGCTCACCAACCCCCGAAGATTGCTTCGCAACCTTTTGTTTCGCGAATATTTAAAGCTCATGTTAAGAAGAATAATTAAATTACCAGTTACTATCCAAACAAAGAAAAATTTTACACCACTTCTCGTAGAAAATATAGTTTCAGTAAAAAGCTCATCGTAACTGCAAAAATATAAAATCCTACTCCAACCAGAAGACAAAAAGAACTTCATAAAAACATGAAAAAAAACATTATTTTAAAATAGCTATTAAAAGAGCGCCTCTCCCCCAGGGTGCATACTAAGGCAGGAATTCAAGTGAAACAGGCGATCGCAAACTGCAATCGCTACTGGAAATGAATTACATTAGAACGTTTCTTGATAAAAACATCGTGACGTCAGCGTGACGTTTGCCTATGAAAAACGAGCTAGATAAAACGTCACAGCCTACTTGGCGAATAAGAGGAGATCGCTGACTGCTTGTGAGCTCTTATTGGCTCTGCTCGTAGTGACGTCAGTGCCAAGTTGTTGATAATGTAATTCACTTCCAGTAGCGATTGCAATGGTGTTTCACTTGAATTCCTGCCTAACATTTTTTCTGGGTTAAAAATTTCTGGGTTATAGGTGGTAAGGCAGTTCTAAGCACAGCAAAACTGCCATTTTGTAAGTTTGAAAATTAGTTTCCAATTCGTGGTCTGCAGTAACATTTTGCTTTTTAGCTTTAGGCTTGAATTGAGTTAAGCCTAGGACTTCTGTTTAGTTAGAAACCCTTATATATGTTGTTTTATTAATGCAGAAAATTTGAATACGCTTAATTTGATGTAAAATAAAAGTTCTTTTTAGCGATGTTGAACATTACAGGGGTGAGAAATTTTTCATCCCTTAAAGTGACAATTTATATGAAATTTCAGCTTAAAAAATTTACAAAAAAAAAATTGAAATTGCAAAAATTTGCTGTAAAGTGTAATCCCCGAGGGCTCGAAAAAAATTTGTAAAATTTCAAGGTTGTAGGTGCTATGGGATCTCCTGGACTATGAGGAACAAAATAACACCAGCGTAAATAGTCGCACTTCACTGTATACATTCTTAGTAGATAATAAATGTATACTGCACAGGAATATATGGTACTTAATTTCGCAAAGGAAAGATTATTTTAGGGAAAAAAATATTTAATCAATTTTCACCGATTTTTTCAAAATTCCATGATTAATAAAAATTCCTCGACTTTTCTCTGATTTCCCGGTTCTCTCGCCACTGTCTTTGTTGAATTTTCATTGTGCATTCACAGAAAACATGCAAGTAACAGAATAGGTTGGGAGAAAATAACTTCTGAGAGTCAATAATACTGCAGAAATAAAATGAGCAGAACATCATCTGAGTGCTGGAAAACAAACTTTTGTTTTCTTTTTTTTAATGACGAAATATTAACTAATAAAAACTCCTACTAAGAAGGAGAGAAGTTTGTTCCGGTGGCCATCTGTTAGACACAGTGACAGGAACTTTTAATGATAGGCAGGCAGTAATTAAATGGAAGGTTGTTTATTTTTTTCCCACTACTTGAGTGTGCCATTTCAAATGTTTCCAAGGTATGGGGAGAGGTACAAACTCAGTGCAAATTATATTGAAAGACTGCAAAAAACAAGCCCACTTATGCGTAAGTACATTGATTTCTCAGAACCAAGATTGATCAATTGGCCTGGGAAGCATATAATTAAATGAACATAGAACTTGCAACCCAAAATATGCTACTTGTTATTGTTTTTTTAATGTCTTTTGTGCTTTATGTTCTTTTGTACCATTATGACTTGACATACAGCTGCTAATTCAGAATTTTTGCCAAACTTTCATCAGCATGTACCTTGTACATGCACTACAGAAAATGAGCATGTATGAAAATAAAATGCAACAAAATAATATTAGACTTAAATGAGGTATAACTTTTTATTATAAATAATCATATTTCATAGAAAAATATAGTATTTACAGAATTTACAATATAGGCAAGATTGCACTTCATACAATAAATACGAAGAATAGCAAACGTATTGAGACATACTTCATAAAAAATCAATGTTCTAAGGCAAATTATAACAAGTTCTTTAATTTCTTCATTAGCACAATTTATATGATATACAAGTTAATTTTATGAACATTTCAACATGTTTATGAATTGTTTCAATGTAATTTAAGCATAAAATTACCTATACATATTTATATATATATTTCAAATTAAGCAAAGTGAATTTATATTTGCTCTTTTCCAACTAATAATCTAGTCTTTTTAACTTGACTAGAAAAGAAACAACATTCTATTCTTCAGTTTAAAAGATTGAAACATTATATTTTTCGTGAGTTATGAAATATGAACTTAACTCCAATTTGATCAATATCAATAACCCATATGTAGGACACTAATATGAATTACGAATTTAACTACATGTATTTTAACATGCATAATATAAACTTTGATGAATTTATATAGGAGCAAATCAGACATTTTAATTCCAGCAGTGACTAAAAAGCTAAAGGAAAAACATCATTAAGAATATCCCCCCCCCTCCCACTTTTACAATGTATAATACCAATGAATTTAAGTTACACAGCAAAAGTTATACATTTCAGGCAAAGTGAATAATTGAAATGATGGATGGATAAAAATTTGTTAGGTTCTTTATATATTTCTGGACAAACATCGATAAAGAACTTTTTAGTTTACAGAGATTTTATTTTTACATGGACATTTTTTTTTTTTTTTGTCAAGACAATAAATCATAGAAAGATACAGGTAAAAACAATAATACTTTTCAAGAAAGTTACTCAGAATATTGTCAGAGTTGAAGTAGCTCAACTGCTGACCACAGAATATGAGTTTTAAAAATATTTACTAAAATATGGGAAAAGATGATGTGAAGTTTCTTTCAAACATTGCACATTGACAGGAAAAATAAATAAATAAGTAAAGTGGAGTTATCATCAACTTTAAACAGATTGGATGATAGAACCAGCAGTAAATAAAGGATGAGAAAATACATTTTAAATAAAAATTCTTCTTGCTTGCCTCGATACACAAACTCAAAACCAAAATCATTTTCAATAAATAAAATTATGCTAAAATCTAAACTTTACAGCATTTTTCTGCATAACATCATTAAAAATGAAATAATTCATGAAATAATAAAATAAAAGATGTCACTTTTTTTTTAAATTTTTCCCCCACTAATCCCCTTTGGAGCAAAGTATAACACTTCTCCTTGTCACATGCCATGGTATTTTAACCAAACATATTCTTATTAAAAAAATATGATATCACACTTTCTTTACCCACTCTCTTCTCCTTGGCACAATTTCACGAACCCCCACCCCCCTTAAAGCATGACATTTACGGACGGCCTCTAAGGAAACAAATTAGTGAAAATGTTTATTGAAAAAGGAAGGGCGTTATTGCATCACTCGAAAACCAAGGGAACACATTCATAGAGATTTTATTGCTGTAAGCTAAATATGAAGATTGGTAACTTTTTCTGGTCATCAATGGTAAGTATGAGAAAATTTATAAGTTAGCAATCACCGTCCTTTTTTCTAGCCGCCACTATTATTGTCAACAAAAATTAAAAAAAAAAGAAAAAAGGAATGAAACAACAAATTAGCCATTAAATTGCTACAAACACATTAAAACAGTTTAGATGAAGGTTTAATGTACGTACGAGTTTAAGTAAAGGTAATGATACAAATGTTAATTGGTAATACGTATGGGGCTGGGGGAAAAGGGAACCAGGTGGCAAATGTTGTTAAAACTTTTTGTCAACATTTTTCCTCATTTGGTTGCCCCTAACAGTGGTCCCCGCTAAGTAGCGACCACTAATCTTGATCTTTACCGTCAGCAAATATTGGTGAACTGTTGATTAAAAGTGTTTTAATCAATTGTCGAACCTATTGAGTAAAGGTCACATTTTTTTTCACCTCCTGCAAAAACAAGCTCATCCAGGGAAGCATGGAAGTATCGTCAACAATAATATTTATAAATGGTTTTTCATTTATAGTGCTTATTTTCATTAGCAAGTGAAAATTTGGGGAAAAATGCATTGCCACATTATATGAGTAGTCAGGGAACTTCGCCATTATAAATGGTGACCATTTTTCTTCAACAAAATGCTGCAAATCCATTTTTTCCATTGGTAAACAGAAGGCCGATCTACAACATTTAGCTTCTGCACCCCTGTACAAAAGGAATAAAATAATGAGTGGCAGCCAAAGGAAAACAATAAAATTCAAACAAAATTAATTGATAAAAAAAAGAAAAAGAGAAGTCTTCATTGAATTTCCAGTATTTCATACATTTTAGCCCAAATTAGAATTGCATGAAGTCTTTACTAATAGTAAAGAATTTGAGGCTTTGTTTTAGTAGTTTGCATTAGAACCAAAGCTGTTCCCCCTTTTTTTCCCAAAAAATTGCCACAACATCAGCTTAAATCATTAAGTGCAACTTAAAGCACTTCCTCTAAAATTTGAGTTAGCTCTTTTTTATTAAATTTTTTTACAAACTTTTTTTAGAAATTCACCAGGATTAGGAAGTTAAAATTCTGGCTTGTTTTTTAATTTTATGCGGTTCAAAATTTTTCGGTATAAGTTAAAATTTGTCTAAAGCTGCTACACTAATTACAACAAGAATAAGATTTAATTTCAGCCCAAATTCAAAGCTAACCAGCAGCAAAAAAAAGAGCTCTTTACAGCTTCTAACAAGTCTGCAATGGCTTGCATTACTTACAATTAATGTGGTTCTATCAGTCACTGATTACAGATCAGTTGCTTATCATTTACTGATTTTTTTGAGATCTACAAATACCCACAAGGGAATCAAGCTCCATATTTCTTAAGTAGCTACTGGTATGTAGTCTATATAACATTTTCCCATTGTTATATCTTAACTAGTCCATCTTACCTTACTAACTTCTGCACACTTCGCTTAGAAAGTGAAATCGCTCTTTTGATTCATTTACCTCAGTGCTTTTTTTTTTTCAGGTATAAATTTCAAATGTGAACAATGAGGTAGGATTCATGAAAGATAACAGATGTCCTAAAGCTTCCAGAAGGTAAATGTCATAAAACTGCATAATCTTCTGTGCAAGTACAGAAGCATGTAATATAAAAATTGAACTTGATGGACCCTTTTGCACTATGGAATATGAATCCACATTAAAAACCTCAAAGCAATGGCAAGCCTTAAAATAATTTAAAAGAAATAAAATAAAATAACTAAAAAATTAAAATGTACTTTTCTTTCAACTTTCAATATGTATAATGTAATTGCTCTGTTAACTTTTTACTCAATACTGAACTTTAGTTTCATCGCATGTACTTGAAATAATATGGCCATTTTAAATGTTTGCAGATTCAGGATTTGTGGATTTAAAAAAATAGATAACAGCCTTGGATAACTTTTAAAGTTAAGACAATAAAATTTCTCACTTTTCAGAAAGTTCCTTCTCGAAATCCTTCCATAACGCATCAAACAAATTCTGTTTCCAACCAGAAATCTCTTGAAAAGATTCAGGTGCTGGCAAAGGGAGGATAA
Organism: Uloborus plumipes; assembly: GCA_038373865.1. Classification (NCBI taxonomy): domain Eukaryota; kingdom Metazoa; phylum Arthropoda; class Arachnida; order Araneae; family Uloboridae; genus Uloborus; species Uloborus plumipes. The sequence continues at coordinate 21,536 of JAXGGA010011312.1, forward strand.
GATCTTCAAAGTTTAAGGCAACTGATGGAAGTTGGCAGGAATAACTTTGTCCATTTTCACAAGTGAATTCTGCTCTAATGAAAATTCATAGTTTAAAATACACAAACGGGTCAACGTTCATGTTTATAAATATGGATTTGAAATTGAAGACGTGGATACAAAAAAGGGACAGCTCCACTTTTGTAAGTTTTGTATTACACAGAAATATAAGACATTACTTTTCATTCTTTACAAGGATAAGATACCTCAAGCAAATATTCACATAAGATATTAAAAGACAGGGGCTTTACAGGCAATGCTTCAGGAGAAAGGAAAGAAAGACATTATTATTTTTTATTATTTTTTGTATTATTTTGAAGCTAAAAAGTTATTCTTCTGAACTGCAATGTTTTCCGATTAGAACCATAATATTTGGATTTGTATTAAAAGTCCTTCTTTTTTTTGCATTACAGCAGAACCTCTTAAATCCAAACTAATTAGATTAGATAGTTAGGATTTTCGAATTGTTCGGATTTTAGAAAATGGCCATTTAATCAAATGAAGTGGTTAGATAATACGAGTGCACATAATGCACATTACAGTACATAATACTACAACAATTATATTTTTTTATCAAAAATTTACTCTTATTGTTTACTGAACATAAAGAAAAAATATTTACAATACTGTATGTACTGTACTATGTGAGAAACTACTAAACAGTAATTAAGCAAAGCAAACTAGATGAATTTCCAGAAAATACAGACTTCACACAAAAAAGTTGAATGAATTTCGGTAAGTAAAAACTGACTTAAACTCATTTCAAAAAGTCACTGATTTTCGGCTGAGATCGTTTTGAAATTCTTTTGAGGGGGGTGCATTTGGATTTATGACATTCTACTGTTTTACATTTATTTGGAGCAAGAACCGGACAACTGAAACAGGTAGCAAATAATTTCACACATGTAATTTTTTGTTTCATTAAAATATCACTGAGAGGTTTCGTAGGAACAAATTCTAACATAATATTAAATACAAAGGCAAAATATTTAAAATTGAATCCTTGAAACGGTCTGCTTTGATTCCTGAAAGCATTTAAAAAGTGGTGTTGCCTCCTTTTTGCAACAAGTTCTTAAACGATAAGAGAATATAATTAGATAACATTCTTACTTAAAATTCAAGGTCAATGGAGAAGGCTGAGCTGGAATAAGATCTAGATCAACTGTCAGAACTAAAACAAAGAAAGGAAATGATATATCGCAAAAAAGTTGTTTATATTTACAACGAGTTAATGAAACAAAATTAGACTACATTTTTAACATTTTGAACTATTTTAAAGTACTCATGAGCATTTCAAAATAAATGAATTCTCTTGATTAAGTTTGTACAAATAAATTTCAACTTAATACTCCTATACAAGAAAATAATACAAACCATTTAATTCTACTGGCAGTGCTTTAAAGACAGGAACTTCAATCACTATGTATTAGAAAAAGAAATAAAATAAGCAAAAAAGTTTAATATTATACTAGAATTATTTTGAATGTTGCTAAGCCATATTAATTTGCTACAATTTGTATCTTGTTATATTACTTCAAACATCTTTTGCAGAAAAATTTAACCAAAACTATTTTAAGAATCATAAGCTAGAATATGCAAATTTTTTTTAAATATAAACCTAAATCGTGAAGACATGTATATCATGTATGAATATTGGTTCAGAAAATATTGCGTAAGTTGATGGGATATATCTGTACCTCAGAACCAGACTAACGTAAGTCCACTTTCGTCATTTTTCAGTAGAGGGGAAAAACGATGTATTCGACAATCGTTTTTCCCCTCTACCGAAAAATGACGAAAATGGACTTGCGTTAGTCTGGTTCTGAGGTACAGATATGTGCCTATATGGTCCATTAGAAATGCAAAGCTACAATGTTTACAAGATTTGATAATTTATCAATAAGCTCAAAAATATTTGCATAGTTAGGACATTACTTACATTTTGATTTCAGCTAAAAAGTAATCTTGAATATAAGTAGACGCATGCCAGCATGAATGCAATGCTTCCAGTTGATGTGTTTCATTTGAAAAATTTTCAAGATACAATTGTGGTGTATTTTTTAAACAGTAATAATGATAAGTATTATTATTAGTTTGTCAATACTAGAATTCTAATATCTGAATAGCATGGAAAAAATTAAAACAAAATATTTGCATTTTATAATTCATAAAGGCATTTTGAACTTAGGGGAGAGTGTCCCATGGTTCTTAAAAGATATAAATTGATTTTTTTTCTTCAATCCAGCTTCTTTTTTAAAAATTATGGCATTCATTTCCAAATGCAAATGAGCTATGCATCACACATTGTCATCATGCAAAAAATTCAGCTATAAGCAATTTCGGTGAAATGAATTCAAGCAAAAATCCATTTTTTGTAGAAAAAAAAAGAGGCAAGAAATATGAAATAGTATTCTGTTAAGCATTCACTGACAATCCGAGGGCACACCAAATGAATTAAATGAGTGAGAAATTTTCTAGAAACCATATGGGAAGCAAAATCGTTTAGCTGCAGAAGGCATTTGATTCATTTATCGTCTCTCAAATGTCCCCAGCTAAAAGTTAGGTAGTAAAAAAATTGCAAGAAATTCCTTCCAAACATAAATAGCTGCATTTGTTTTTAATGCACAAATACATATGCAGTCAAACCTGTTTATCTCAAGCCTACCTATTTTAAAAAGTCTATATGTCGAACTTTTTCCATTTCTTGCATTTAAAGCATAAATTCAAAGGTTTTTTTCTCCAATGCTGAGAACATTAAAATTATACATTGTTTAGGTAAAAGTCACATTTTACACATGTTTCAAAATTGAAACATATCGATGATTATAAATTAAATATAATGAAATCATTATAGATATTCAGATGAAGTAAATTTATATAACTATTCTACAAATAAAAGTTAAGCATAAAATATTTGAATAAAAGTATTTCTAAAAAACAACTCGTTTGCAATGAGATTAATTTAAAACAACAACTTAACCTGATATATTTTTGCAGGAAGGTGATGATTCTGTTGATATTATAATGCCAAATAAACCATAAAATTTTGGGTCTGAATCTTCAACCTAAAAAAATACTATTTATAAGATGCTGACTTTAACATCACAAATATTAAACTCATAGACTTTCTAGCAAACAAAAACAGCAAACATGTATCATTAGCAGTAATGTATCATTAATAGCAAACTTGCTGTTAATGATACATTAAATTTGGAATATTTCATTTGTAGAACTTTAAATTTACAAGTTTTGGGCTGGTACCAAAGTTTTATACTGTAGCATGCATTTTTATACATATATATTTTATCAAACTGTTCATCAACACACTAAAAAAATTACTAACTTCAAAGTTTTGAAAAGTTCTTGTTATAGCAGCAGATGTCACATTTTCACCAAGAATACATGAGTTAAATGGTGTTTTCAGAGTATACCTTCACAAACAACTTTTCAATGAAAATTATAATTTCAGGTTCTTTATTACACATTCATGAATTTATACTACACTTCTTAAAATAAATAAAGTCCAGCCTCTTGAAGTAATGACACCAGTTCTTTCTGTATTGTTTATTGACTAAAGCCATGTCAACGACAATAACCTTTAAATACAAATTAATTGAAGAATAAATGACCATCTTCCTACTAAACAAATACAAAATTATTACTATAATGTGTTTTGGAAGTTATTATTATTTTAACAGAAGCTATTATACATTAGGAGTTTGTGGTTGAAAATAATGAACTCACTATTAAAAGCAATTATTCTTAAACATTGATGTATATTAGTTATAATAGTTGTTAAGAAACTTACTAATTTTAGACTAAATGGAAGTGTGACAACCGATTCATTTGCTTGTAGATGGTTCTGATATACTTTTAGAATATCTAAAAAAGAAAGAAAATTAGAAACCCAAAACACTAAAAAATACAACAGACCAAAAGTAAAAATTAAGTAACAAAGTTAACATTACCCTGGCTTATTGAGACAGCTGTAGAATCATTGATGTCGATGGAAGAGTTTTCAAATTGTCTTTCAATCCTAAGTTTAAATATAATTCTGTTTAAATCATCAAATATTTTGAGTAGTTCAGTTACAAAATTAATAACCATTTAACTGCAGAAAATATTTATTTTATTATTTTAATTTACTACATAGTTGCTTCAAATACTTTGGGCAAGGAAAATTCTTTCTAGAAGCACTTCTAAAGGACAGTTACGAAAACTATATTTAGCGTGTATAACAAGCAAGTACCTGGCTAGTTGAAACACAGGTTCTGGTAAGTTCTGAATTTGAGAAGCAAATTGTAAATTAGAATTTCCACCTAAATAAAATAGAGCATTGAATTTTAATCATTTTTTAATACTTAGAAATAAGTACAGTAACATTGCTAACAAAATAAAATAAAACAAATCACTGAAATTTTTAAACATATTTAAAAATGAAACTTCAAAAAATTGTAAACATATAAACTACACGCTCAAAAAGAGCCATATAAGACCAAATATATTACAGCTGATGAAAAGAAAAAAAAATATTTTTGTTCTTATGCATATTGTTGGCCTTCTGGCAAAAGCCATTACATCAAAAAGTTGATGAATCATTGGACAAAATTATTCTTTATATTTGGTTATTTAACGATGTAAACCAATTGTAATGTTAAAGTTTCAGGAATAAACTTACTGTAAGAGTTGCAGGTCTGCAAAATGAGTTTTGAAATTTTTCATAATGATTTGAAAATTAAAATTGACAATGTCTCGAAACTGGTGTTTAAGACTTCTACCTGACTGCTGACAATACATACTCTCGAACTTTCAAATTTTGCTCTGGTTTTATTTACAATTAAAAAATCTTAAACATATGATGAAGTTCATTTTATTCATGTAAGCAGGGGATCAGCACAAGCAGACTTTTGGGTGTTATAGAAGAGCATTCTGGAGGGGGGGGGGGGGTCCAGAGCCCTTGGTTTTAAGCAATGTTGCCAGTCCTAGCTCAGCAATATAGACACATATTTTATTCAATTGCACTTACAGAAATTATAACGATACTTAAAACTCTTTAACTAAGATAAGAAGCTTGAAACTTAGCACGGAGAGCAAAATAATGACACATTTGATTAACTATGATCGTTAACCTTTTTAATCAAAAGTAAAAATAATCAAAAGTACAGTTTTGAATAAGAACTACAGTGAAATCCTGTTACAGTGAAATTCAAGGGACGACAAATTTTACTTGTTGTTACGGGAATTTTGTTGCAATGGAATTTAAGCAGTGACGTGCGGTCTGCCCAAGCAAACCTAGCAGTGCATGGGCACCAAAAAAAAAAAAAATCTCATTATTATGCTCATAAGTAAAGACAGGAAATATGAATGTATATTTTCTCGTCTTTCTTTTCTCCCGAAACGAAGTTTCAAATTCATTAAAAAGTCGCTTGACAACGTTCTCACACTCGCTCAAACAACGATTACCCTGGATTCCCTGGAGAAAGAAAAGACCATCCCTGCTACAAGTCGAATCCTAGCACCAAGAGGTTTGAAGGGGTGTTGCCATGCCAACACATGTCGCCGTGGCTCCTATCCAATGATAGGAGATCTCCGAAGAAGCTCCTGTAGTGCCTGAAGCTCCTTCGAAACCAAGCAGGCAGTCCCATGCTTGGTGGGATTTCTAAAAGTTGCTATTTTTCGGGTGAAAGTAAAATGTTTTAAACGAAGTAATTTTTGTTTTTGTCGCTGGTTTTTAAGATGTCGGATATCGTCGCCGATTTGATTAAAGTACCCTTTTCTAGAAGATTATTTGAAGAAAAGAAAAGATTGATTTCTGGAGAAAGACCGGTACCAACACTGCCAAATTTAATTCAGCAGCAAAAGAGTGTAACTCGTCATTTTCAGACTGCGAATTATGAAAAGTGTGAGTGGCTTACTGGCAGTGTGTCACACAACAAACTGTACTCTTGGAATTGTTTGCTCTTTAGTACTGACAGGAACTCTTTTTGGACAGCTAAAGGATATGATAAGTTAAGCAATTTAACTAAAGCAATAAGTGACCACGATGTATCTGTTGCTCATATTCGTGCTTCAATCTCTTTAGCTACTTTCGGAAGTGTTCGCATTGAGACTGAGTTGATTGTTTATATATTTTCTTAATAAGTTTCATTTGCATTTTTAATCGATCAGTATTATTGTGTGCTATATAAAGAATATTCGTTTCAAACTGACTGTTATTAGAATTAACACACATAGCTCAAAAAACTTATACTACTAACAAATATTACGAAATACAAGTACTACTATGAAAAAAAAAATTGGACATCGAAGTTGCTTGGGCATTCTCTTGGGTCACCGCACGTGCCTGAATTTAAGCAATGTAAATGCACGTAAATTCATTCAAAAATTCATTTCGCTGAATCGGATATTTCATTGCATACGAATGGATAGTAATAAGGTTTAACTGCATATAGAAAATATGCTTTCCTGGCAACGTAAATTGTCAAAATTATTTCCAAATGATCACCACATAAAAATATTGTTAATAAGTCAATTACTGTTAATAAGTCAAAAATATCCTTCAAAACAGACAGTTAAAAGCTTAAAAATAACTCATAACAATGTAATTAAATTCTTAGGAACTGGCACTTATTATGAACAATAAAATCAACACATACAAAGATCAAACATTTTTTAATAATAAATAAATGCTTGAGATATTCAAAAACCAAAGCATGAACAGGGCCCAATGCAGGCCGATTTTACTACCGTTTATTGGTAAATTCACAAAAATAAAGTAATAAAAACGGCACCTTCACAAAAATTACATAAAAAATCGGCATCTTAAATCATTCTAAATAAAAACCGGTACCTTCACAAAGATTTTTTTAAAAAAATGGTCGGAAAAAGAAGTATTTTGACGAAATTCCGGGGACTTCCCATTGAATGCGTTTTCCTTTGCTCCACGACAATCGGCATTTCCGCGTTGTGAAATGAAGTTATTACTAAAGACAGGGTTGCCACAGGGAAAATGTCACAAAAAAGTAGCAAAAGTCGCCTAAAATTACTAAAAAAGTTGCAAAAAAGTTGCCTTGAAAATGAAAAAAAGTTGCAAAAAAGTAGCCATGAAAAAAGTTGCAAAGAAGCTGAATAGAAACATGTGACAAGCTAAACTGAATATGAGTAATGCTTTCAAACAAGTTCAAAAATAGACAGGTTTTGAATTGATGCATTAAATTAAAGATACAAATGAGGAAAAAAAACAAAAGAGTACAATCGAGGTTATTTACTTTACAGGACTGCTACCATTCAAAAGAAAAAATAATAATATACTCATATAAATACAGAAAATTTATTCCGAAAATCCATGTTTTTGGTTTTTTACAGAAAAATGATTCTAAGTATTTTCCTTTTGGTCACTAAGCAATTTTAAAAAGTACATCAGCTGATTTTCGAGTGTCTTTTCTCTCTCTCTCTCTCTCTATTTACTAGTTTGACTTTTTCTTCTGACTTTTTAACAGATCCCTTCAAACTTGACAGCTTTTCTTTTTCTATTTTTTTTTTTTTTTTTTTTTGTTCAAACTTTTCTTCATTTTCTTTTTCTAATCTCATTTGCTCTTCTTTCTTTTTCTTCTAGTCTTCAAGGTAGAACTGGTATGATTTGCGTGCACCAAAAGCTAAATTTAAAAGTTCTTTATCAATTTGGAATTGTGTAACCGTAGAATAGCGCTTCAGAGCATCATATAATAAGCCTGTCATTCAATTCACATCCGACATCAAATATTTATCTTCCGAAAGAACTCTCCTGGATATTGAAAGCCCCTCTCTCTACTTCACTATTACCACGAGACTAAACGTGACTAAAAATAAATGTTACTTTCTCTGACGAAAATTATTAAAATCTGGGTGGCTTAGATGAATTATAATTCTATTAGCTTGACTAGAGAAAAGATACGTGAGCATATGCTGTGCCGCTTTTACCATTAAAACCTGGCTTATTTGGGACACTGTTTCCGAAGAGGCTCAAGCACAATTCTTTGTTTTTTTGATGCATCCCGATTCAGTTCTTCATCTACTTAGCTGTCACGTGCTGTTTTTGACCCAAGTAGAAGTTTTGTAGGATAAAGGGGCGAATTTTCAGTTCGAGCCGTTTTTACAGTTCTTTCATCCTTAAGAAATATAATTTTTCTTGGCATTTTTGATCGATACGCATGTCTGAATTTGCTCTCCACGAAGTAAAAAACAATGCACTATCATACGAAGGCCAATTTAGAAGACGAAAAATTAGCTAAGTGATTTCATTTCCAAATTTCGGCTTCCAAACTTTCGCTTCTTCTTTACACGAGAACTACAGAGAGTTAGGGAGTTTGATTATTCATTCAGCAATCCCTGCACCTTATAGTCGAAGCAAAAAGCCCCACCTTTCTTCCAACAATTACCTTTCAAGAGATATTTGCTTAAAATCTGACTTTTGTCTAAACTTTTGCAAGAGCAAAAAAATATGTCTTTTGTAATTTCCAATTTTCGTTTCGGTTACATTTTTAAAAACTCAAGACATGTATTTGGGACAATATTATCTACCCGCAGTTGAAATTTGAAAGCATTTCGCTGAAGTTTTCTTTTTATTCATATATTTGCATTTTGTCTAAAGTATTGCATCGCACTGTAGCTGCCCTGTGCCCAGTCGAGGTTGCTGCAAAGATCTGCGCTGTATAATGTTTCAGCTTCCGGAAAAGCTCAGATATCGGTAACGTACGAAGTATGCAAATCAGTTCCATACAAGATCGACTTTCGTTTTCGTATCACTTAAGCCAAGCCCAACTTGTTGATTGGATGCAGTGGATTGGTGCAGCCCATAACGTCATTTAGGGAAGGTTTTATTCTTGAAATGGAAATGATGGTGTTTATAAAGAAAAGGTGTTTCAAAAGAAAACTAACGTTGGGGAGAAAAAGTCTCCAAAAAAGCAGATTCAGTGAAGAAAAGTAGCTTTTTGGCCTGTTTTTGCATAAAAAAGTAGCTAAAGTCGCCTTGTGTCCAAAAAAGTAGCAAAAAGTAGCATTTAAGTATCCTGTGGCAACCCTGAAAGAAGATGTCGAACGGAACGAACTGAAATGAAGCACCGGCCGAGGCGTCCATTGTTTACATCGCCGATCAAACCATGTGCGTCGCGAGGACGCTTTTGAATACGTCCTACATTATTAATTAAGTGTTTAATTTAGTTGATTTTTTAATTGCAATCATGTCAAAACGAGGTTGACCACCTACTGAGGTTCCCGACATAAAGATTATTATGTCAAACGTTAAAGACTGCAAATTGCAGGCTGTTATTACTTTGTTTTTATTTTTTTTATTTTCTTTTTTTGAGTATTAGTCTTTTTTTATGGTGTTAGCAATTGATAATTTTTTTTGACAGTGTAAGTTCTTTTTGTATTATTTAAAAAGATGATTATAAATGTAACAATGACATGAGTTTTTTGTCCAAAATTAAATAACTTAAAATGTGCTGTGAAAAAATAGCGATCAAGAAGTAGTAAATTCACAAAAATAGGATGACGATTAAATATATTCACAAAAATAGGTAGTAAGATAAAAGATCCTGGATTGGGCCCTGATGAAAGAAATTTTAATATTATATGTATTTTCTTACCTGGCACAAATGATGTCAGAGGGTTCTTTGAATCATTTTCATTTGTTTGCAATTTAAAAATAGATTGAATCTGAAAGAGCAATTGCAATATTAACAGAGGAACCTTATTTGTCTGAAATATATAAATAATTTAGTGCTTGAAAAATAAAAGCAAATAAAATACCATTAAAAGCACAAATGTGTAGCAACACTGCAAAGACATATGATTTTAGTTGGATGTCTTTTCATTCATAAGCTTAAAAGTTTTCACAAAAATGATGGAAAATAATTTGCAAATAATAATAATAAGGATAAGAATAATAACGTGATATAATGCTCAGTAAATTCATTTTACAAAATAAACTTTTTTTTTTTTTTTTGTGAAAACATATTAAATTTGTGCAAATAATGGTGTGAAAGCTTTCACAGTTTTCCTAATTCTTGGATGATTGAATGTTTTACCACTCACAGCATGCGTACATGAAAATACATACACATTTTATAAAAAAATTCAGATAATGAAAACTATAACTAACTTTTGTCTTTGACAGAGCAGTAATCATACTGTAATAAATTTTAGCTCTGTCTTTCACATCCACATCATCGAAAACCATGGTAACAAGACAGAGCACTTCTGCTAAATCTGAAAGATGAAACAGATTTTTTTTTTTTTACATATGAATTCTGCAAAATGAAAATGAATAAGAATGAGTTGAAATAAGTTAATACCATAATAAAAAGCTTGAACATCATAATTCTCCAGAAATGATCGGCAAACTGACAATACATTATTTCCTAAACACCAGGGATTATTTCTGCACAAGTTTGAATCATTAAGTACCTTTTGAAGAAGCTTTAACACTGACTGAAATTAGAAGAAAAAAGAAAAGAAAAATAGATTAATAAATAAAACGGATAAGAAAATGTTGAAATAACTACACTTTTTTATAACTTCTCTCATTTAAAGATATATATTGAACTTCGTGGGTACATTCCTTACACAAACAAAGGCAAAGCATTTAAATTTTAAAAGAGATAAACAAGATATATTCAGTTCACATAATATGGTAATAAAATATCTTTCAGGCAATTAAAGTAATAAATCAGAAATAAAAATATACCGGATGCATTTTTTAAAGAGTTGATACCCAAAGAGGGTTGTTCAGATTTTCCTTTTCTGAACATTTCTTTAGTGTATTAATCCTTCTTAAATTTTTTATTTCTTATCTATTTAAGTATTCATTTGTGAAGCAATTTAATGTTGACAAATCAACTAAAAAGAGGAAGAAAAAAAGAAAGAACACTTAAACCTTAATGTAAAACCTTTCAGAAATACTAGCACATAATAAAATTAAATTCATGAAAATGGCCCTATAAGGAAATTTACGGCTTAAGCACCTCAAAATTCATGACGAGTAATTTCGTTCATTTAGTTCTAGGGTTGCTGAAACACAGGGTGAAGAAGGCTTTGATAGCTGATTTGGACGTATGACCAAAATTTGGATTCATTGAGAATAAGGGTATAACAGATTTCTGGATCAAAGCTATTTACTTAAATAAATTGGGATGTATTTGCAATCATGCCCTTTTCTAAGTCGAAGTAAATAACTTTCTCTGGAAAAAAAAACCTTGAAGAAATAAATCCCCATGTAAAGGATACTCACCCGTGGTTTGCAAACAGATCCGCTCTCCTGGGAAGCACTTTCTAAAATTTCTAAGTAATATTCCAATTTTTCTGTGAACTGTTTCATTGAAATGCTCAAAACATGTTCAACTAGATGACTAAGTACATTTTTTGTAAAATTGCTAAAATGAAAGAAAAATATTTCTATTAGAAGTATTATTTTCAAACATTGCATAGGCAATACCAAATACACATAAATAAATACGGTAAAAGACAGGAAGATAGTGAAAGTCAAAGCTGTTAAAAATTAAATTATACAGGGGAACAATTTTGAACAAAGTTTCAGTTTAAGTAGGTTTTGAATTGTTGTAGAGTAAAACAGATATGCAGATTCAAAAACTATTTATTTTTCTTCTACAAAGACACTTTTTTCTCCTACTTTTATGCGAATGTGACGACTTTCCACGTTAGATTGCATATTACAGGAAACCTTACCTGTCTCCTATTTGCTGACATAAAAATTTTAAAAATGAAAGAAAAAAATGTTTCTGTTTCAAAGTAACATTATCTGCACGTGGAATATTCGCAGGTCTCATTTTTTCTTCTTTATTTTTTATGGCTATGGTTTACTGAATGTAGAAAAATGCACCCATTTTAACTTAGCTTAGCTAGTATCTATTTTAAAATCAGCAACAAAAAAACTCTCTCTTACGTCAACACATTCATTAAATATTTAGAGCAGCAGGATGATACATTACTTTGTGACAAGATGTTATTGAAAAACTTCAATCACGAATGAAGAAGAAACATTTTAAAACGAAAGGAAAAAAAGAACTAGTTGACCTTTTTGTAAAAATGTAAGGCATTTGTTAATATAAGGCTTATTAGTTTTTTAAATATAAGAATGTTATTGTTTGCTTTTAGAAGTTGCATATTCAAGTAAAATTTAAATGTATATGTGAGTGTTGACTTTTTTTAGCTATTGCATACACCACTATTGTTTTTACCTTTATTGTGATTTTTCCCCAGTATTCATTTACCGTAGTTACTGTGCCACCCCCTATTCCGTGGCTAATTGAGAGTTTACTGTACTATTACAAATTACAGAAATGACGATCAATTTTGCAACACTGTATAACAAACTGTCAATTCCTCTTTTCCAAGGTTAAAATATGCACTTGTACAAATGAGGTAGTGAGAAACAAAAGAATGTAGGTGCAAAATTAAAAATTTTGAAATAACCAGTACAAATGATAGGAAAACCTCATCTTTGTAATGGAGTCAGTGATAAAATAAGTAACACTGGTGGGTGTAGCTATTCAGGGTTACTCAGAATTTTTTCTCAGTGAAAGTTTACCTAGGACCTGAGTTTAAATGTGATTTACTCAAAACTTTAAAACACTTACATCCTTTGGCTTTTGACTGTTTTAAATGTTTTTTGCATTCATAAAAATTGAAATAAAAAGTGATTAAAATCTTGATCTCACCTATCAGTGTCTCTTTTTGCACAACTCAAGAAACTCAAGGCATAAGGGGACAAATGAGGCGATGTTTTCATGATACTTATGAATAATCTGAAAATAATATCAAAAATTACAATTAATAATTCAATTTCAGAATAAATATTCTTGTAAAATATGTACACTTAATTGGAGCATTGTTCATGAGTTTCCAAAAAAAAGTGCAGAAGTACTATATTATGTAGAACTTATAATTCCATTCACTGACAAATGCGATTACATGCACACTCGGGTCAATGAACATTTTGTTTAAGAGCTCATTTCACATTTCACACTCCAGGGTCCCCCGTACCTACCACAGGTTCGTGGTTTAACCGGGATAGGGCCCTGAAGAGCGCTCTATTCATAATTTTGAACCAGAACCTAGGGTCGAGCAAACCCTAGGCCCAGCACTCCAGAGGTATCGTTTTGTTTAAGAGCTTATATATAAATGAAAAAAAGAAATTGATCAATAGGATAATACTGTGGGAGCTATCAGACAAGACTTTAGATAACTATGCACCAAGCCTTCCCAAGGGACTGCACGGTGGTGCTGCCAGTGTCACCATATCATGCCAGAAACAGAAAGAGAAAGAACTTGGGCACTGTTGGCGCATCATGCAATCTTGGGTAACGAACTCAAGGGTACCGCAGTAGCATATACCACGTTATAACCAGATGGGGAGGTATTCAATAGTTACAGGGCAGTGTAATGTATGGCACTGCATTAATTCACAAATCACTTGCTAATAAATTAGTACATTTAACGATGAAGTCAATGTCTCCCTGCAATACATAAGTATTAAAAATGTTAAATAAGTACTTGTGTATTGTCCTGTGAACCTTTTTCACCAAATAAGAAGTCGTCGGTGAGTAAGCAATAGATGATTAATGACGGAGTTGCCTAACTTCTATTCATTGTGGAAAAACTTTTTGATGGAGATATTTGGTAAGACTTTTTTAATTTTGATTTTTATTTAGCGATAATTTAGGTTTTGCAATAAAAGTCATTTAGTTGCCACAAGTTTTATCCCCATGAAAAAATATTTGACTGAATGTAGGAGAAAACATAATGTCTTCGGTTCTGAAATATGCATTAACATAATTTATCAATCAGAAGAACAATAAAAACATTTAAAAAGAGGAAATAATAAACTAGAGAAAGTTGAAACAAAGTCACAAATGATTATCATCATGAAAAGGAATACCTAGAAGTTTTTATCAAAGAAAGACACAGTTGTGGCACAAGAAATACACATAACTAGTAAAATAATAAATTGGTATTTTCATAGAAATATGAAAAAAGTAATTAAAAATTGCTTGAAAATTAAAAAACCCTGACATAAATTCAGCAAAAATGTGATTTGCATTGTTATTTAAATTTTTGAAAGCATGAGGTGCACTAACAATTTACAATCAACAATGATAAAGACAATATAATAATGCAAATTAATTGCAGGCAAATGTTTTGGGGTAACGACCCCCTCCCCCCTTATTAAAGGAATGTGAGCTAATGGATGAAAAGAAAAGCAACAAAAGCTGATGTTTTTCTATCCACAAACTGACATCTCTTCTACAGAAAAAAAAAGTTTCCAGATAATGATGAAAATCATGTCTGCAATGAATTTGCAAATTTTCACATTGAAAAGTTGCTTTTAAAATGTTCTGCACAACAGTATTTATTTACTCATTAAAAATGTACTGGTAACATGGAAAATTCATTAACAAGGAAAAATATTTAAAAAAATATTACTAAGGAAAGTTGATAGTTAAAATGAAAACTTGACTATCTGCATTTTTCATCTCAAAACATGAAACACATTTTTGATTTAAATAGGGCTTACTTGTACAAAAAGTCATTCATACAAGGCGTCCTGTGATGCATAAAGTATGCATATAATGTTCTGAAAAATGGGGCAGCAGATTTCGTTCCTCCAAGTAATAAGGCACATTTCTTAAGACCACTTACTGACTCAATCAAAAAATCAGTTGCTGTACCTGGAGATGAAGCAAAACAATTTTTTTTTATTTTTATGTTCGTTACACACATAACATAATGCAGAGCTCTCCAACCTACGGCCCGCGGGCCGGATCCGGCCCACAAGCAGATTTTTTCCGGCCTGCGGAAAAAATCTGTTTTTTCAACCCCCCCCCCCCCTTTTTTTCAAATATGTATATTTTTTTAATTAAATTAATCAGAACAGTGACGATCTCATAGAGGATACGTCAAATAATAAATAAAAATCTATTCAAACTTTAATGCAAAGCTTTTTAATTTTTTTTTTTTAACTTCTTTCGACGGTAATACCCATCTCTCTTTGTAGCCCTTTCCGAGAACAAATCTCTTTTCTCTGCTTCAGATTCTCCCGTTAGTTCCCTAGTATTGGGCATTTTCTGTCCCCATGGCAAATATGTGCGTTAGGGTGGAATTTAAAATCACAGAGAATTTAAAATCGCAGAAAAATTGGCTGATGTTCACTCTTAGGAGAGCAATGTAACCGGAGACAAAATTTTCAGTAAAGTAAGTGAGACCATTTCTGATCTCGGGCTTGATTTCACACGTCTAAGAGGTGTAACTACAGATGGAGGAAAAAATATGTCTGGCACAAAAATTGGAGTGGTTGGAAACATTTGTAATTCTGTGAAAACAGCTGGAGGAATTAAACCTATGGTTTTTCACTGTATTATCCATCAACAAGCGTTGTGCGGGAAACACATGGATGTAGCTGAAGTAATGGATGTAGTTGTCAAAACAGTTAACTTTATTAGATCCAGTTCTCCTCAACATCGCCAATTCAAAAATTTTCTTGCTGAAATTGACAGCATTTATCCAGATGTTCCTTACCATTGTGAAGTTCGCTGGTTAAGTGGAGGCAAAATATTGCAGCGATTTTTTGAACTTCGAGAAGCGATTGATATTTTTACAGGGTTCCCACTTCTTTTTCAAAACAAAAAATAAGGACTTTCTAAAGACCTTTTCAAAAAAATTAAGGACCTCGAAATTATTTATTAGTCATCAAATATGCATGAATTTTATGGGTAACACAAACACACCTGCATTTTCAAGCATTTTTTTACCCAAAAAAAATATTTTTGAAGCATTTATCATTACATTTCAAAATCAAGACTGAGAAAATTTTTCAAAAAAACATTGTAATCTGAACTTTTTCCTTCTTCATGACAATTCCAAGGCTAGCAGCAATTTTACATCAAACACTAGACATTCAAATACTAGCTTTGAGTACAAGATGCACTAGAATCTTTGAGGTTGCGTCTTGCAGAAAAAAGTATAAAATATGTATTATACAAACACATTAAGTTTAAAAAAAAGGGTCAATTTACTATTTTTCTCAAGGAAACAAAAAAGCTAAAACGGATTTCAATACAAGGCAAGGCATTCTAATTCGATGCTACTTCTATTTACTTTAGTAGGGTGGGTCGGGGTAATTTGGGTAATCGGGGGAATTTGGGTATAAATTACATTTCATTGAACAAAATGAAAAATAATCATTTGAGATAACCTACAAAAATTCACAGTTATAAACATCCGAAATACCTATGAGAAAATGCTGAAAAAATGTTTCCAACACTTTTATTGAAATTGATAAAAAATAAATTAAACTTTTTGAAGATGGCAGTGTAATGCAAACCAACTACTTCCAAATAGTGTTGCGAATGAACATGTGACTCTATGTTTTTCAAATTCAGTTATGTATACATTACATGTATCTACTCTAATTTGTCATTAAGTTAAAAAAATTATCACTATTAGTTTTCATGTAATTAATGATTTAAAAACACAGGGTAATTTGGGTATACCGTTCATTTACCAATCGAAAGGACAAATGATTATTTTAATGGACTACAAAAGCGAAAAAAGAAGCCCACTATTGTGCCTAAAGCTTTAAGATTCAAAGAACTTTCAGAGAAACCTATTAAATTAAAGAAAAAACCTACAAAAACTATCAAGATGAGTCAGTTCGAGAAAACAAAAGTTAAAAGTGAAGATATCCTTTCCCAGCCTTCTACAAGCCATGTAGGATCATGGGTTTCAGTTAGCGGTTGGAAAAACTACATTTCTTTTGTAGCGAACTACAACTACAACTACTTTGTTATAAACGTAGTTAACTACAACTACTTTTTTTTAAATGTAGCTACTACAAACTACTTTTGAATTGTAGTCGCTACTTCGCTACTTTTTAAAATATAAATAATTAAAAAACATACACCGTTTGAGGATTGATCGAAAAAATTCGAAAAGTGGTTTACATTGATAAATTAACTCATTTGAATAAGAAATAGAACTAGGAATTGTCTTTGAATGTATGTGTTACTTTTCCTTTTTGTTTCTTTTCTTTTTTTTTTGGTTGAAATTTGCCCTTTTTAGATTTTTTTAACAATTTTTGCGAATATTCACCACAAGAACGGATTCAAAAGTTGAAAGATTGAAACAGTTCAACCTTTTTTTTTTAATTTCTTGACAAGGAATATTTAGGAACATGAAAATTATTTGAAGGAATATAATGATGTCAAATAAACTAATGACAAAAATCAGATAGAATGTATTTCGTCAAAATGATGTATCTAAGATCAGCTCATATTTTTATGGTTGTTATTTGTCATTGCGTCCGCTGCTGTACTCGTGCAAGATATGCACTAATCAGAGTCAATTAAACCTTGTTTTTTCCTACGTTCTCTCTTCTTTTAATTTTTTTCATTTATTTATTTATTTTTTTAATTTAAAAGTAGTTTCCAGAAATCGCTACAAACTACTATTTTTTTGTATCGCGCTACTCACTACTCTACTTTTTTTTAAAAAGTAGTGCGCTACACTACAAACTACTAAAAAATGTAGCTACTACAGTAGTTTCGCTACTTGTAGCGCGCTACTTCCGACCACTGGTTTCAGTAAAATATCAGAGTGAATGTGAGAAAACTCAAAAAGAATTCAGGGGGCAAATAATTGCCCAAGACCCTAAAAGTCCAGAATGTTATAGCGTTAAATTTTTAAGGAAATGTGAAAGTGACAGTCAACGTTACATTTTCCAGGACGAGGATGATGTTGAATGGGTTAAGTAAAGACAGATTTCAGATACATTTCCTGTTCCAGACTATAATGGAAGATTTTTTTAAATTTGCTTGAATGTTCTCTCACAAAAAATTACTGCCCATTCCATAATTGATTAGTCATTTTGTGCAATTTTTCGTATATAACCTAGAATTTGTTTTATTTGTAACCTGGACTTTTTTATAACCTACAATTTGTCTTAATACTCATAAAAATTAGTATTTATACTATCTCATTATTTATATTATCCCTACATTTAATATAAGTTTGAAAAAATTAAGTAGGGTAGTTAAAAATCAGGCTTTGCTCTCTAACCATTACTATACCCAAATTCCCCCGTCCACGGGGTAATTTAGGTATAGTGAAACTTAATTAGCCATTAATATACAAATGCATCTATTAACTTGAAATTTGTGAAAAACTATTCTAGAAAGTCACTATGCTAAGATGAAACAAGAAAAAGAAAAATATATACATATAATTTTTTTTTTACAGGACTGGAAAACTCAAAGTAGGTCATTTTTATACTCAAATTACTCTGACCCACCCTACAGTTAGATTTTGACAAAATTAAGATAAAAACTTAATTTTGTAAAAGTGAATTAATCACTTTCCTAAACTACATATCCAGGGGCTAAAATTCAGGACAGATATGCCAAAGCTTTCAAAATCTCCTCCTCCAAAATAGTCTAAGCAGAAGAATTTTTCACGTCAAAGATTATCTTTTATTAAAAATAATTTCAAGAAGACAATTTGGATAAATGTAAGAGATTTATGCAACACTTCAAACACAAACTTTTACAAAATGCAAGGTAGCTGCTACAATTAGAGTTCGAAATCCATGAATTTACGTGACATGACTCACTGAATGCAATGTATGCAGGAAGGGGGGGGGGGGGATCAAGAATTGTCTCAATTAGTGCTTTGTGAAAAAAAAATTTTAATTATCTGAGAAATGCTTTGCAAATTTTAGCTGAAAATTCAAATTATGACAAAATATAACAAACTAAGCTACTGTTATATTATTTCCAAAAATCTCAATACATTGAAGTCATTAGTGAAAGTCAACGATAATTTTTACGTGAATCAATGCAGATGCAAATGGATAAAAATTTTCGAGTGGAAGCATTTACAGTTAGCAATTAGTCGCGAATGTGCAAGTCTTCAATTACAAAATATTTTAATTTGATTGCATTGATTGGCATGATGAATAATGCGTTCAAATGAGGCAAAATGTATGCCTAGAGCATGGGTTGAAAACCATGGTTTTAAAGTGGTGCCTACAGCTTGCAAAGCTGACCCAGGTAGCTGCTTACGTCATTATCCTAATATTGAGAAACTGGTTTCTAAGAAATAGTTGCAAAAATTAATGACAGTAAAATAAGAATTAAGTTGTGAAAACAACAGTTCTTAGTAATTTTCTTTCTTTTTTCATGATTTACAATGCTATCAAGAAAGCTTTTAATATGATTAGAGATCAAAAATACTAAAGGCATAAGCTCCTGGAAAAAAATGTTTGTTGCCAGACAAATAATTCATTGAAAAATTCAGTATTTACATTGTTTTAAGCTGTTAAAATCTCAGGCTAATCTGGAAATCCGAAAAAATTACTATTTTAGCAGGGTAGTGGGAACTTGGAACAGTTTACCGGAAGAGGCGGTAAGGAGCAATGGAGTAGATAGCTTTAAGAGGGCCATTGATCTTCATTGGGGTCTTTAATTTGACTAGGACCAGCCCATTTGGGCCCAGAGCCTGCTGCTGGTCGTCGCATTTGTATTTGTACTAATTTGTATGTCAGTATTTAATTTTAAAAACATTTTGCTCTGAAAGAACTAGTTGAAAAGGATTTATCAAACCTTCAAATGACAATCCTTCTTTGAACTTTCTTTCGTCTTAAAATGAGGTGTGACCTTCGAGTTAAAGAAGGTTGAGCACCATTGTTTTAAAATAAATCATTGTGATATTGATTACAGACTGAAAAATACAAGAGGACCAAAAAATTGTAAAGTTTTTTTTTCTTACTATTAAAGCATCTATTAGTTCATTTATTTTTTCAATTGCCACTTTTTTCAAACTCCAAATGGTGAGTGGATATTTTCTAGACAACTACCTCCATCCCCCCTCCCCCCCACACATGCACTTGTTTTCTTTGTTCTTATTGAAAATGCTTAGATTTCAACACAGGATCCCAATGCAGTAAAAAGGAAAAGTTGAAAGAATATTTTTTTCATTCTTGCTAGCAATTTCAAATCATTAAATTACTATCAGTAGTGAAAAATAAGGACTTAAAAATAATTTTAAGGACCTTGAATAAAAAATAAGTACTTTTAAGGGCCCTTATTTTTCATTTTGAAAAATAAGGAGTTTCTAAGGACTTTTAAGGACCGTGGGAACCCTGTTTTATGACTGAACGTCGGCATCCTGTACCTGAACTTTCTGACAGTGTATTTGTCTGGAAATTGGCTTTTCTTGTTGATCTCACCACACATATTAATTTTTTGAATTTAAAGCCGCAAGGGGAAAACTCCTCAATTTGTGTGGCATGTCAAAGCTTTCATACAAAAACTCATGCTTTTCGAGAAGCATTTAGGATGGATGAACTTTGATCACTTTGAAACGTGTAAAAACTTAGGTGCATTAAGTAATGCTTCCTTTCTCAAGGAATACGTTTTGGATATCATGTCTAACCTACGAGAAGAATTTAAGAGCCGTTTTGAAGACTTTGACCGGGCATCAGATGATATCCAGACTTTTCAAAACCCTTTTAACTGCTATATAGACGAAGTGCCTGCTGAAATCCAACTTGAAGTCAGCGAACTTACTACCATCGACTCACTCAAGACTGCTTTCCAGGAATGCCAAAAAGAAGGTAATCTACTTTCATTTTACAGTTCTCTCCCGAAAGAAGACTTTAAGAACATAAAAAATCACGCTCGAGTTATGTTTTCTCTTTTTGGGTCTACCTACAACTGTGAGCAGACATTTTCAAAAATGAAGTATGTTAAATCTAAGTACAGATCCTCTTTATCAAATGAACATTTAAAATCAACTTTAATGATCGGAACTACAAAGTTTGACCCTAAATGGACTGAAGCTCTGTCCTCATTTATTGTTAAGTTTTTTATCATCATTAATACATAAAATTCATTTAATAAAATTGTAGTACATTGCAAGGATTTAGGTTTTAGTCTCGTTTGCCTTTTTTTTTCTTTTAACTCCTTTTGGAGACAAAAATACAGTTTGTGGGAAAAAATGACTTTTATTTCAGTTTTCTGAACTGCTTTCTAAATTTTACGAGTTTCCGTAATGTTATAAAAAAACCATCTGAACTGAACTATTTTTGGACCGTTGGCCCGCCTCGCTTCCAAAAATTTTCAATTTGGCAACCGAGTAAAAAAGGTTGGAGACCCCTGACATAATGCATAGAGACACCAATTTCAGTAGATAAGAAAACCAAAGTTCAAAATTAAATATCCTGTTATGATGTGCTTTTACTTTGTCTTTATGTTTGCCTCTTTAATAATTTTATTTTTTGCAATTTAAGAATTGCTTCACTTGAATTTTTCAAATACAGGCTTTTTAAATTAAACC
>JAXGGA010011313.1:0-27500 GCA_038373865.1 Uloborus plumipes
ACTGTACTGTGTAAAATGATATCTAAAATACCCGATTTTTTGACACGTAATGAAGAATAACTAAAATACAACGATTTTAAACTGCTAAAACCTCCAAATGGTATCAGATATAAGATCAATAAAACAAACTAAAGGCTGCTCAGGTAATTTTTTGTAGAAAATAAGTTGATTGTGAAAGTTAAAAATCTTTTTTTCTTACTTTAAAGCATTAAGTTTACCATTACTGAAGCATTCTTTTATAATTACAGTCACCCTGAAGACAGAAAAGAAACAACCCTTAACGAAAATCAAGACGACATTGCATTTATTTTATGTCTACTCTAATGGTCATTCATTCAATTAATTCCATTAATTTAATTAAGAAACCTGTTTAGAAACTTTTATTTCCACGGTAACTAGTGTGAAACTTAGTGGAAAGTTCTAAATAGTTGAAATAGAAGAACGTCGAAAATGCGCGACTATTAGAAATATCCTTTGTCTTTTTTTCTCTTTCCTGAAAAGAAGGAAATTTAATCAATCACTTCCAAAAGAAAGCAAGTTAGAAGCTTTTGAGTCGCAAAACTATAATGAAGAACTCTTTTAGAAGTTTCACTTTTCGATTTTATGACGTTAAAAGAAGATGAATTTCCAAAAGTGTTATTAAACGATGTTGCCTACCTTTATATTTTACCTGTTTTTTCTTTACAATATGAAAATTTACTATTTTTCTTGAAAAACTGTTTATTATGGTTACTGAAAAGAGTTGACTAACTGTATACTTCTTTCATTTTTCTTAGCTATCAGTTTCAGATATTTTTATTACTTTCTTTATAGAATTTCGGTAGTTGTTAAAAAGCATTTTTTTCTCTAATGGTAAAACTTTTTAACCCATTTATACCCAAGTTTTTTTTAACAATTTTTTTCTATTTTTATCTGTTTAAAACTCTTACTTGGAGTGGTTTACATACATTTTGGGCTTAAAATAGTTCGCCGTTGCTATATTTATTAAGTAATTTAATGTCCTGTTTTTGGGATATTTTGCAGATATGTCAGCAAAATACGACCTTATTTGACCTTACTTTTGCAAAGTAACATTACAGAAGGCATCTCTGATCAATTTTAAGCAAATCATTTTAAAATACCTTTAATTTTATGAAAAATAAGTTCGCAAAATAAAACTTACTTTCTACCCATGCTAGATCGTTGCTTGACTGATTTGTCTGAAAATAGCTGTCGATAAATAAACTCTGATGTCCAAATAGTGGCTCTAACTGGTTTTCTCAAGAAGAAGGACTATTTAACTTGTGAAAACAGCTTTAGTAAAAGGATATACCCATTACAGGTTTTTGTATGCAGTAACTAACATGCGTCCCGTTTTTAGTCTACTGACAACGTTTTTCAGGCCACGTTGTCTAGTGACCAGAGAAGTTTTTGACTCGGGTGGAATGATCCCAGGTTCAAATCCCGGCTAGGGCAGGCATGTACATTTTCTCTCCTGTCCTTGTCCTTTTTTTTGTGTGAATGTATGGTTGCGGTGTGAACGGCTGCCTACCCTATAAATGGGTCCCTATGGCATGCGTGTACTGTGGAAGTCGGACTTCACACCAAATTATTGTACAGTTGAAAAATGAAGCCAACCTCGAATTGAGAGCATGGCTGGAACAGGACAACAACAATTAACAACGTTTTAAAAAATACTGACAGGAAATAAAATTTCAACAATTAAAATGTTAGAATTTTAATACTCTTTCGGAAAACCTTTTACGTTGCTTTTAGACAATTAATCTAACATGACTCACACTTAAACGCCTTTAAACCAAGAACACATTCTCGATATTATACTGTTTTTATGATTTAGCATTTGGTGTCTTCACAGAAGTGAAGAAGTTGTTCTTCCGCGCTGCAGCAACACATGATGCTCTGAGGTCTCGTACTAAAACGCAAGGAGCTGGGAAATAGCATCTCCCATCCGCTTTCCCCATGTCCCCTTGTTCACTTCTTACACTCTAAACACACAATTTATTGTTTTTTTTTCCCTTCTGGGTTCAGTTCAGTTATGTACAAGGCAGCAGTACGATTACCAAATTCTGTAGCCAGGAACATAACAGAAATATTTCTATTCACCTCCAAAATAGCCATCATGTACTACTGTTAGGTAGCATTGAATCATTTTGCCCAAATAAAGCAGCATCCGTCGTGTGTATTATAATTATATTCAATTGCTTTCAATACCCTGAAAGTAATAGTCATTTGTAAAAGAGAACGCATTAAGTTGCTATCAATACTACTGATACAAAACGATGACAAGAAGTTCAAACTTTGCAATATAGTGACATTAGTCAACAACGATTTATTTTCTTAGAATCCTATCTGAAATAGCACTTCAAGTCAGCAAATACGCAAACAAATCTGAGCATTTAAATTTTGAAGAGTTCTAACTATCTTTTAAACATATGCACTTAGCAAGAGTCTTTTATGGTTACAATTTCGAAATAAAAATGCTAAATTCCTTTCATTAAACTTCTTTACCAGCGATTTTATGTAAATCAGACAATGAATTTCACCTTGAAAATAAAACATTGTTTTCGTCTTCAACTTTATAGTGGGATCTTTAAAGCGTTTTAGTTTATTATTTCTTGAACAAACTCTTTGAATGTCGTCCATTTCTACTTGATTAAGACACTGAATAAAATATTTTTTGGGTAAGGGAGAGAAGAAATATTTTACAACAATCATATTTGTTATTCTTATTTGAATACAATCAAAAATCTCACTCTAATTCCTTTTTTTTATACTAAGAACGATGCAGTTTCAATTCAAGACATTTTCTCCTTTTGCGCAAATGAGTTATTTAAAAAAATGAAAATTCTTCTCCAAGCATTTTTGCTGATAAAGGATGCAGATTTCAAATTAGAATATTTAATACTGAAAATGTTTCGCATTCAGAAAACCAAAGTGACATAACTCAAAATTTTGGAAAAAAAAAGTACAAAATAATGATTTAAATCTGAATTTAATGCTGTTTTTTGTCACAAAACTCGCACAAAATTGGCTCACATTACTGGTGCGCTGTTGTATAAAAACGAAATATGCATCATTAAAACAACAATTTTTTATTTAGACAGCAAAAAAAAGTTAGTAATTTTAACAAAATAATACTTTTTCTTCCGTTTAACCGGCAAACTCTGGCCGATTATATATTAAAAAAAAAAAAAAATACTCATGTTTTTCGCACTTCAAATTAAAAGTCCTATAATTTAATTACTCATTACAGTGTTATGTCATGTGAATATGAACTGTAAGGGTATTTTTTAATATTTCCTTCAACTGTACTCCTTTTTTGAACTATTTGTTATACTTTTACCGTGTACATTTCCATATTATATGTTATAGTAATATGTTTGCAGAAAATTATTTACTGTGAGTAAATTTAATCATCATAGTTCCTTATTGACGGTATGCTTTGAAATAAGGTAATATTTTTTGTGCCGATTAATCGGCAAAATTTGGGAGATTATAAATAAAATCAGCTAAGGGGTATGACCGATTAATCAGTCCTGCCAATTAATATTATATATAAGTTATAGCTATTTATAAAGGAATAAAATTGCAACTAAAAGCTTTTGTTCATTTCATAATGCATAGGAGTTGAACGTAAGAATAAAATACACTCAACAGTTAAAAACTTTTTCTTTTACTATTAGCATCCCTTCTATGAAATTTAACTATTCAAAGTTTGAGTAGTAACCTTAAACAGAAGTTTCAGCTGTCCCACAGTTTTCAAAAGAAACGACCAGTTAAAATAACAAAATCTAACAAAATATATCGTGACTTTCCAAAGTACGGAATGTAACAACTTTCTTTTTAAATTATAGATAGCAGCTGAATTGACGAAAAGCTTTCCGTTAGGAGTCGAAAAATAAAATCTTGCCAAACTTTACTTTTCATGGGGAAAGCACGTGATCTTATTTTTTTCAGGAACTAGAATTCTTAGACAAAACAAAAGAGTTAGCTGTTTTTGATCTTAAAAATTATATCAAATTTAGAAGTACAGATATATGAGTAACACACATAGTTACGTACATACACAAAATAGAAAATTAAAAAATGAAGAGCTCCTTTAAATTTTAAATTTAGAGAAAAATTCTTTTTCTTATTAAAGCAGTTAAAAGTAAGGAGTTTTGCTTTGAAATCAATTCAATGCTGCTATGTATCTAGTATTATATAACGCAATTATCATAGTTACTATACTTATGAATAAAGGCAAAACTCTTCTTTGCAAATTAAAAATAACAGCATTGTTTTTAAGGTACTTCGAGGTCCGACGTAATGAATAATAGGTTATAAAAGAACCAGAGCTTTGAAACGGATTTAAGTTTTATTGAAACAAACATTGAAGACAAACAAATGCATGCCAACTACCACACCATACAAGACACTACTTGCTTTTGAATATGACACATGCAGATAGTCGCCATCATGATCAGCAAGTTTCTCCAGGCGTCGCATGAAAGCTTCCACCACAGAATCCAGTACGCTCAATGGTATGACCTCCACAGTTGTACGGTGACATCTTTTAATTAAGCTCAGTCACGGTATGAGGACGTGTAATCAAGGAAAAGATGCGTATAACAGTCATGGAAGATATCCCATCAAACGTGCTCGATGGATCGATCGTAATGGCGCCTATCTGTACGGTTTCATATTCAAAAACAAAAGTAATGGCATGTATGGTATAGTAATTGGCATACATTTTTCTTTGTTTACACTGTTTGTTTCAATAAAAGTTTCTATTCGTTTTTAAGTTCTGTCCTTTTTCTATCTTACTATTCATTACGCCGGACCTTGTAATGTAAAGTATACAGCAGCAATTAAACATTTTATAATTAACCTACTCGTTTTATCTCCATTTAAAATGAGGTTCATTTATAAAAGGTAATACTTCTGGTTTAAGAGTGTCATTGTCTATCTGCTTGAAAAGTTTTGAACCAGTTCTCCTATTTTTTTTCTTCTTTTGTTTTTTGGAATAAATATTTATTATAAAAGCAAATGAAACTGATTTTGAAAATGAGAAAAAATAAAATATAGTATAACGCCTGCTCTAATCTTCTTGAATCCCAGAAGAAAAGAGTTTTAGAATACAGTGTCCCTCACGCCTCTTTAATTTGTCTTAATTGTTTCTACTAAAGAAGATTTACAGCAAGACAATATTTTCTCATTATTAGCTTTCTATGTCTGGTGGAGTACATTAGTTTCCCTTACTGTTTATTTAAATTGCTGTGAAAAGCAAATTTCAGTTGAACATTGTTTCATAAACCCTTTGAAGATTCTTATTTTACCAATTAATTCATTTGGGGTAAAATAAAGCAAAAATATTACAATCCAAATACAAAAATAATTTCAGCTTGACAGAAGAAAGTTTTGAATCGAACAACTTTCAGAAATAAACTGTTAATCTCAATACAAGCCACCGAATTATTTTTGATTTATGTTCATTGACAGATAATTTTCAGCATTTTCAAACAAAAAAGGATAAGTCCATGATTATTTATCGAACTAAGCCTACGCTTTTTGTGCGGTTTCCTAACTCGTAGGATGCAGCTGATTTGTTCAAACAAGAGACTAATTACTGCCTTGCTCAATTTGCGCGGTGGATTATATTCTCTAACGGAAGCTGACGGGTCATTAATGAACTCAATGCATGGAATGGAAGGAATAATTAGTGCGACTACTGTCGTTAGCGATTTTATCGCTAGCTGGGAAAGCTTAATGTTCCCTTGATAAAGCTTTTTATCAAGCAATGAATTGAAAAGAAAAGCTTCGTAATGCAAATGTCAAGTTCCCAAAAAAGGGGCAAAAGCGTAAGCACTGGAAAATGTAAAACTTTTGGAAAATAAATATTATAGTTCAAGACGCTATTCAAAAGAACGAGTTAAATCAACACTGCAAAAAATGAGCTGCTGTTTTTACAGTATAATACTGGCAGACGAGGCTCCAATTTAAAATGGTAAAATGCACAGTAAGAAATTATGAAACTAGCAGTTTTACAGTTTCTTACTGTAAAGTTATAAATTTTACACTTTATTGCCGTGAAATGTAGCTGTTATTATACTGCAGAAACAACAGTATAATACTAGCTGCAGAGGTTCCAGTTTAAAATTGTAAAATCATGCACGGTAATAGACTGTAAAATTAGCAATTTTACAGTTTATTACTTTGAAATCAGCAATTTTAGTTTAGTACAGTAAAATGAGCAATTTGACAGTTTATTGCTGTAAAATTAGCAATTTTTACCGCTTATTACTATAAAATTAGCTGTATTATACTTAAAAATCAACATTATTTTTTACAGTGAAGGATTATATAAAGAGCATTTTTTTCTTTTTTAATTTAACATGTTATTATATTTTAAATCGAAAAATGTTTTTCTTTTGTCAATACTGACCTTTCAATTGAAGGTTTGTTCAGTGATGGGAAAAAATCAGTATAAGGGTGAATATCAGGAAAAGTGCTAATTTAAGTCACAAATGAATTTCTCAAGCACTTCCGAATAAAAACCAAAAATTTTTATTTTTCCATACAGTAAACTGCGTCGCACATACAATCCATGACAAAATTTGACCAAATGAATTTAGATCGATAAAAAAAGCAATTTCTGCTTGTCACAAGTTTTCATAACATGACGAGTGAGCCAACTTTCGGAATGATAAAATCTAGACAAAACATTTTTTGGCGCCAAAAAATTATGCTGGGTGAAGCTCTAATATGTGATGTTTCAGTTCCGATAGAAAATTTTCATTTCGGTTGCATTAAATTACAGGTAATATTTTTTCAATCTTGACTTTTCTGTTTCTACCAAATGAAGTGTCATGTCGGCAGCGGAAATTAAGACACAAAATAAAGTAATTTTTCAATTTATTTTTGCATAATGGAAAAGAAACCTATTGTCATGGACATAATAAGGTGTTTTTATTTTAGAATCTTTAATTAGGGATGTTCAGCTATCATATTGCGGGAAATTTGTCATGTCGGCAGCGCGGAAGTAGAAGGTTTTTGTTACGAAACTGATGCGTGCGTTACCGATGTTTTTTCGTAATTTTTTCTTCATGTTATGAGTTTTTTGAGTTTTAAAGTACACAGATAGATTCAAGTGCATCGTTTTTCCTGCCAAATTTTCCCATTTTATCAGTTAATTCATTGTTTTTTAAATGCTTCAAAAACCTGAATTTTTCCGCAAAATTTGAGTTTTCAAACAAAATTATTGCCTTTTTCACCCTCTTTTCTTTTACATCAATATTCCTGCCTTCGTTCGTAACTACTGCACCCAAAAATATAATTTTGTTTTAAAATGGAAAACTTACGAACATTTTAGTGAAAATCACCCTCCCCGCCAAACTCTGACTGTCCTGAATTAATTTCGTTTTTTAAGATTGTGTTAAGAATTTTATTTTATTTTGATTTTTTAACTATTAACCTATTTATCTGTTTGAAACAAACTTTGTCGCACTTATTTAGACTTTAACTAACTTTTAATTAGTCTCTAATTTTATTTATAAAAAAAAGCGTTCAGGTTCTAAAAATGTTATTATATTCTAAGTAATAATTATTTTATTTTTGAACATAAAAGGTAGTGAAAGTGATTACTTTTACACACTAAGTGTAAAATCTGTAACATTTGTCAATTCGGTAGCATTTTCATCATGTCGGTAACGTTCAAAGGCAACCCCCCCTAAAAAATGGGTAAATGTTTACCTTGACCATGCCCCTAGTTTTTAAAAAATATTGTTACTAATGTGTATTTGAAATACCCTATTAATTTAAATTTCTGAATATCTTCAAGAATTGAAAATGTCCATGGTCAAATTGGCACTTTTCCTGATATTCACCCATAAGTTGAACAAGAAGAGTCGGCCAAAAACGTAAGCTTAAAGAAAATTAAGAGCTGAAAAATTTTAAAAATATTTAAAAAAGGGAACAGAATATTTAGGACTCAATATACATTGGACATTTTACGATGTTTAATCTATATTTTTTCTACGCCTGTAAAAATTGCGAAAAAGATGTCTTTTAAAAAGGTACCAATGTTATTCAAACCTTTTTAGATCAACATATTTATGTATATCGGTATTTTTATGTTTAAAAGTACCAAATTTAATTAGACATACAGCAATGTATCTACTTTCAAGTAGACTATATATGAAAAATCATTATCTTAAGTTTACGTAGAAAATTACTGTATGAAAAGGTTTTTTAAATGCAAATTTTAGATAATTTAAAAACCTTTAATTGAAATAAATAAAACCTTTCACGATTTATTGCATACCTTATTTTGAACGCCTGACACAACTAGGAAGAGAGCTATAAAATTGATGTGTCGGTGTATCTGTCTGTGGCACTCTAGAGCCTAAACGGATGGGCGGATTTTGAAATTATTTTTTGGTGAAAGGCGAAGTGATCAAAAATGCTCTTAGCTACATCGCATCTTCGGATGCATTAATTAACAGAGATATTAATTAAAAATTTTTAAACCCTTTTCTGCAACACTTGAAGTGTTAACATACTTTGAACATTTAAAACAATAGTTCCAAAGGAAAGAAAAAAAATCTGCGTCTGATAAGATGTGTTTGGAACTTCCATGTAAAATTGAGCTCGAATTATAACGTTTTTTAGCAAATGCGGCTAAGGCTTAAATTTACGCAATTGAAAACCAATGTCGTTGTTGGCCGACGAGAAAAAAAAACTCAATGATTTAAAATGTTCATCTGTTGTCAGTTTCTATTTGTTAACAGTTAAATACTTGTACTTGATTATTGAGAATTTTCAATTTTCCTTCTTTTTTTCTGCTATTGCGACTAGCAAATTTTACTATTAAGGATTATTTTTCCTTTTCCGAGTTTAACATGTCCTCTCAAAACAATTAAATATATTTAGATGTAAAATGCTTTATGACAAGACAAGTTCATTTTTATATGAGATTAGCAATCAGGGTCAGGGATTGTTTCAATTTTTAATTTAATCTTAGCACTTGTGTAATCACAGTATAAAACCTGATGAACGAATTGCAAGTTTAATTATTCAAGTACCGTAATCTTGAAAATGTTTAGAGGATTGCATATCCAGATTATGTATCCCGGGCTTGGAGTAATCGACGATTTAGTAAGACGATTAGTAATCTTAATCGGCGTAATCAACTACATTATTTTGTAATCGTAATCATAATCATGATTTGGAAAGGGGAACTCGTAATCGTGAAATCGTAATTTTAATCAAGTATTTCTTGTGTAATCGTAATTTAGCATTATAATCATGTAATCTGACTTTTTTTTCCAAAATATTATCATGTATAGTTTAATCTTAGTTTATGCTTTATATTTTAATGCTCACATTATTTTTATTCAATAAGTATATATAAAAAAGAAGAAAATGTATATTAATAGATGTTTGAAACACTTTTCATGCTTAAAAAATGTTAAATTTTACTTGAGTATTTTATAAAAATTTAATTTAAGAATTTTATTTTTAAGAATTTTAGAAATTTCACTATTGATTATATGTTGAGAGTTTATAAATTTCCAATTTATATTTTTCGTGATAGTAAATTTTTACCAACATAAAAAAATGGTTAATTTAACAAAATATCATGAAAAATATTACTTGTACATTGTTGTATGATATTTAAAAAAAAGGTTTAAATTTTACATGCTTCGGTTTCCTTCCGCTTAACATAATCTAATTGTTACTGTAATCGTAAATGCGATTTCGCAGAGGACTGTAATTGTAATTGGGATCTCCAATTTTTCATACTCATAATTGTAATCTTAATCGATTACATTTTCTCGTAATTGACTCCAAGCCTGATGTATACACATTTTTTTTCCAAAGATAGAACAAATGGGCAGCACCACAGAGATATTATTTGCACATTAAATGAATGGGACGTAGTCCATATTCTGTGCTTAATCAGTCAAATTTAGGGCATTTTAAGCACGGAAAATTATTCTTAACCCATTTATACCCAGTAGCCTAAAAACAGGGCGCTTGTTAGTTACTGCATACAAAATCCTGTAACGCGTACATCATTTTACTAAAGCTGTTTTTCACTCATTAAATAGTCCTTCTTCTTGCGAAAAAAGTTAGAGCCACTATTTGGACATCAGAGTTTATTTATTGACAGTTATTTTAAGACAATTCAGTCATGCAACAATCCAGCATGGGTAGCAGCAGAAAGTAAATGTTTTTTGCGAGCTTTTTTTTTCACAGAATTAAACTATTTTGAAATGATTTGCTTGAAATTGATAAGAGATGCCTTCTGTAATGTTACTTTGCAAAAGTAAAGTCAAGTAAGGTTGTATTTTGTTCACATATCTGCACAGTGTCCCATAA
Organism: Uloborus plumipes; assembly: GCA_038373865.1. Classification (NCBI taxonomy): domain Eukaryota; kingdom Metazoa; phylum Arthropoda; class Arachnida; order Araneae; family Uloboridae; genus Uloborus; species Uloborus plumipes. The sequence goes on from JAXGGA010011313.1 coordinate 10,363, forward strand.
ACGGGACGTTAAATAATTTAATAAACATGGCAACGGCGATCCATTTTTCGCCTAAAATGTATGTAAACCATTCCATGTAAAAGTTTTAAGCAGATAAAAATTGAAAAAAAAAAATTGTTAAAAAAACTTGGGCATAAATGGGTTAAAACTATGCATGTTTTTAAGTGCTTCATATACTTGATGAGCCATATTTACGAAATTAAATTTGAAACGACACGTAGCACAATTCGCCTAAGAAACTCCAAGGGACTCTAAACTAATTTAAGAATGATTCCCTAGCACCGAATACTTTTGCGCAAATTTTAATAGCTCTACAAAGTTTTGGAAGATTAATATCTCCCTCTTAGTCTGTGAGCAAATTAAGTTAAACCTATCGGCCAATTATCAAGAGCAACGAACATACGCTGATATCTATATAATCCCAGCTTACCGAAAATTTAATTACAAAAGCAGTTGTTTGCACTTATGGTGTCTTAACCAAGAATTTTGCCGATATAGCTACAGTTGATGACCATATTACCGTCTTTATTCCGAGGAACTTCAGATCCTTGTGATCAATTATGGTAATGGTTGTTAGTGAAAAATTTGTTCAGCTATCTCTAAATACTTGAGAGTATTTTCTTATCAGATAATTTAATTAATAAATTATTCGACGTTTTAGATTGTGACGTAATTTATTCAAAACCGTTTATTGTGCAACAAATATGCAATGGCAGAAACCTGGCAGAGTAGAGAACATTTTATGGTAAGAATACTTTTTCTGACCGATGAATGTGTGTGTAACATTAAGAAGGCTTAAAACTGAAAGTTGTTATAAAGTAAAATTATTTTTTTCAAAAGCAAATACATAAATATACAGGGTGGTTATAAATTAACGTGAGGTGTTTGGAGCCCTCTAGCGCGAGAAGTACTGGGCGAAATACTGTCAAGTTTCATGGGCGCACATATATTAGATAATGGGACTTTGAAATTTAAATTTTTTTAATTTCCTGAAATTAAAAAAAAAAAAATAGTCGCCTGCAGGGGAAAATTTGTAACAGTGTATCTGTAACAGTGTAAATCTGTAACAGTGTATTACTCTTAATATCGCGAATTACATTTGAAAAAATGCTGTACAAAGCAATTTCACAAAGAAAAACTAATTGTTATTTGCAAATGAGGTTTAATATGATCGCCGTAGAATTTCCGTTATCCCCCCCCCCCCCCCCATGGTCGCTCAATCTCAATCCATGTGATTTTTGGCTATGGTTATAGCTGAAAAGTGTTGTGTATCAAAGACTTGTTTCTGATATAGCAAGAAGATATTGCAACTTTAACCCTTTAAGCGGTCAATTATTTTACCAGAAATGCTTCCAAAAAAGGCATATTTTTTATTGCATATAGTTAAGTACCATACTTAACAGAATAAGAATATAAAGAATTTTTATTTTTTTTTTTTTTTCGTTTTCAATGCTTTTACAATATTTTTTATTTTACAATTTTGGTCACAAAATCCCGAAATATTTGCTTTTTTCAAGTACATTCTGCACGCAGTAATGAATGGTTTACAAATTATGCAAAAATTTCTCTCACACTTACTATGAATTTTGAGGTTTACAATTTTCCGAACAGCTCGGAAAAACCAGAAAAGGAAATCTGAAAATATCGATGCCCGTAAGCCGTACGGGCAAACCAGATGAGGCCGATTTCGGATAGCACGTACACAGTACGGGCAAACCGCTTAAAGGGTTAAAAGTCAGAGAGATCAATTCTGATATGTTACGAGCTGCCGGGGAAAATGTGCATCGCATCCAGTTCTTGCAACTTCACAATGGTGATCACATTGAACTACATTTGTGATAAAAAAAGCCATTTTTGCAAATAAAACGCCCGCATACTTTGTTAGTAGCGTTTAATTCTTCGACAAACAGAGTAATACACTTTTTCAGCGCCAAAATTTCCCCTAGTGGCCATTTTTTTAACTATTTTTTCATTTCAGAAATCAAAATCCCATGATCTAATATGTGTGCCCATGAAATTTTGCAATGTTTCCCCCAGCACTTCACGCGCTAAAGGGCTCCAAACACCGCACGTTAATTTATAACTGCCCTGTATAATGATAAATTGTTTCGAAACAGCTCACTTATGTGCATTATTATTAAATAAAAAAAAATATCCCGAGGAAGAACATTACTTTTATAAAACAGTAGAGTTACCCGCCACAGCTTTGCCTGTGGTAAAATTTAAAGGATTTTCGCTGTTGTCGCTGTATCCATAATGCACGAATTAAAAAAACTAAGTGCAGTTCCCGCTTGGTGAAACTTACCATACTTAACAGAGACTAATATTTTTTAGTTATTTCCAATTTAAACGAAATTTTAGTTTCAGCTAATGGTTTTTTTATTTACTTGATTTATTTTTAATTTTAGTTAGGATTTATTTTTTACTTTTTGTGGATTGTTGTGAGAGATAACTATTTAGTCGAACATGCCAAATAGGCAAAAAATTTACCATCATTGTTTTCATTTTGGCGGTATTTAATATCTTACCAAAATATTTAAAAGCGCTCACACTTTTTTGCTTCTTGGTTCAAAAACTTTGTTATGCCTTTATTGCATTTAGCTCGTAAAATAATAATAATAATAATAATAATAATAATAATAATAATAATAATCCAGCCTTTTGGAACTATAGTTCTATCGAAACTTCTGATGGGTTTAGAATGGTCAAATTAATTTGGCGATTTTTTTACATTTTAATGAGACTTTTGAAATGACCAATAATTGAAAAGCTCGTAAAGAGTTCTCTTCTCGGTAATACATTTGAGAATATTTCAATAACTGAGATCTTTGGTAGGCATTTTTCAGTTACAGGCAAAAATTAAAATTTTAAGCTTGCATCGTCGCCATGGTTTCCCCTTTTTCTCCTATTTTGCATTTTAATTTAGATTTCAACAATAGAAGCTTCTGAAGTTGATTTGGTGATTTTTTAAAAAAAATTCTCACATTATACTTAGTAGCTTTTTTTTTAGTTGGCGCATTATTTTACTTCCAACTATTAATCCTATGTGGAAAATTAGAAACAAAAAGACGGGTGGATTTCGGCGATTGGAAATCTGGCCGAAGACCTAGGTATCTCTCCCTATTGGTGTCAAATCTTTGTCGACAATTTATGCGCGAGGGAAATCTTTCCTTCGCAAACGTAAACTAAATGTCACTAAAACCAAATTATTATCGCCGAAAATTTGACAACCGAGCCAGATTCCCAATTATCGAATTATTCCCTTTTTCCGAGGCATGTTAATCATATGTGTAAAATTAGGCACAAAAAGAACATAACACTTGTAATGATATGCAAATAAAATAGAAATTTCAAGAAGTACATTAATAAATTTGTATGAAAATACTCTTTAGAAAAATGGCGTATACAAAGTTAACTGCTTCTTATCCAAACACTGTAAAATGTACATTTGCAAATTTTGAAGAATTTTTTTTTTCATAAATAAACCTAGAAAATGAGAGGAATAGAAATAGAGAGGAAAACTTATTGCTCAAAAACCAATTTGAGTTTCAAGAAATCAAAAAAAAGAAGTAATCATCTGAACAAGTCAATACAATAAAGCTGAAAATGAAATAAAATGACTTACTTTAAAAACAAAAGAATGTGCGTGCACGGAAGAAATCTGCAGTTGATTTCACTTCAATTACAAAAACTGCTTCTTTGGAGTACGAAAACAGGGAGTAATAAGTTTTTAATTACCTAATTTTAACTAAATTTTAGAAAATCTAGGGCGAATTTACAAATTTCGGCTACGACTTGCACATTACCAGTATGAGGACTAATTTTGTACCAATTTTCATAACCGTACGTTGCGTAAATTTTCCAGGAGAGCGTTTGACCCGCGACTCATGACGTTATCAAACTTCGATTTTATATATATAGATAATATGTACCCAAATAAACTCGTATGCTTTTAAGACATTCTAAACAGCATTGATGATGATTACAGAAACACAATTTAAGTGACAAATGTTTTAACGAAGCAAAAAATAGTCTTAAAAAAGGTTATAATCAAGCAAAACTAATTCGCCAAAAGTATTCTATTTCGAAATTTAATAATCAAAAGTAAATCATATTTATTCGTATGCATTTTTAACAAAAAGAAGACTCGCCAAGCGTTTTAAACAACTGGAATTTACAAACCATAGGTTTTGATTGAAGAGAGTTAAATAATTGAAATTTTAACTCCATGAAATTTGGTTTTTCACATTTTTAGTACACAAAATTTACTCATGAAACGTATAGCTTTTTAAGCTGTTTTTTCGTTCGGTAATTCAAATATTCGCTCCTAAATTGGTACGTACGTAATACAAACTATGGTTAGAAATGTATTTTGCGCACAATAAATTCTCTGTCAACAAACACAACTGAAAATAATAAGAGAAACACTTTTAAAAGAAATATTAACCAATACATTCATGTAAAGTATGTTATTTACATTTATAATCATATAGCTGATTTTTGATATTTTTTCATGTAATTTTAAAAAATACATAGATGCATAATTATACAACTGAAGCCCAGGGACTTAGTGGGATAGGGTCATTCCATGTGAAATCAACAAGCCTCAAAACTTGACCATCACCAATTTAAAAAAAAAATTATAGGGTTGATTACCTCTATAAAGTGATACAAAAAACTGATTTTTAAAATTTTTTTCAGCTGTTAGTTTTTTGTGTGAGACCGCTTAAAAAACGCAAAAAATGGAAAAAAGTGAAATTTTGAACATACAAAGATTCAATTTTCTCAGCTTGTATTGCAGCTAGAGTCTTTTGTTATATATCATTGTAAAGCTCTTTAAACAAGCTTTCAAATGATATATAATTTGACAAGGTTTCGTGATGTTAATATTTCAAGGTCACCGAAAGCATTATTTGACCTTGAATATCTCAATAAGTGCATTTTTTAAAAATCTGAAAAAATATATATATATTACTTCCTAATGTAGTGTATATGTGGTAAAATTTGCAGAATGGGACAGCAATGGGATCTGGATGAAAAATGGAATCGACTTTTTACACTCTTACCACTTTATTGCAATGCCTATGGCTCCTAAGGATATATAATACAGAAATATTGCAAACTGCGAAATGTTATTTACAAATGACGGTTGGCTTATTCCACGTCTTGTTTTGTGAGGTTATAAATCATTCCTTTTCCGTTTCTACTAGGGTCTACTTTCGAAATAATAGCACTTATGGGCACATTGAGTACATTTTCAAAGTCTGGATAGTAGATAGAATTTGAGGGTCTATGAGGCTGAAACAGCTTGATTTTCTTCATCTGTGTCTAAGACGCACCTTAGCCACCAATATCCATTATACCTGCAGATCAAGAATCCAACCATTTCTGAGCAATCAAGATCGCCTTTGACAGTTGTAGTACGTTTGATCCTTATAGTGTTGAAAATGAATATGCATTCACTTGCATCTGATTCCTGTTTAATGGCATTACACAATGAAGACTCTGAGTGCCTGGTGTTGTTCTTGCCATCATTTTTCTGGATTTCAAAGCCTCTTCTTCCATATCAAATCAATTCATTTTCAATATTGCACAATTGAACATTATAAACAGGAAGCAGAGGCTTGTTGATTTCACATGGAATGACCCGATAGTCAACTCAGCTTTCATCCCAGTCCGTAGGTCGACAAAATGAGTGCCGATCATGTTTGTGAGCTGTACACTGGGGGTTCCGCGTTCGGTTGATGAGATTACTGGATCTTCGAAAACTGAAATGGCTACACCACGCCTTGATCTCCATACGCGTTTCGTTTCGTTTTTTTAACACCACTTAACACAGCTGCACTAAATAAATAGTTCATACACTTACAGAGTCATTTTAAAATAAAAAAAATCAAAAGTTTAGAAGTTTGTATACGTAAATCCTTTTTAATTGTCTTTTTTTTCTGTTCACATGAAAAATCTCACTCGATTAAACTGCTGTTGGCCCGGCTTAAACGAGTACTGTCGGGTCCACGAAATATTATTCGATTAAGCGAGGTATTCGTTTAAGCGGAGATCTTTAACATTGCCTCTATGGCATGCGGAAATATTCCGTTCCAGGATATTTTATTCGTATAAGCGGGGTATTCGTTTATCCGTTACCCGATTAAGCGGGACCAACAGCATATCATACTAGAACAAATAAAATTCTTCCAAAAGAAAAACTAAAAAAGATATAAATTCAGATTTTAGAAAAGATATAAATTCAGATTTTAGAACACTTTTTCTCGCCAATTTTCCTTCATTTCAAAATGAAATAGAAACAACCCCGGCAACAGAAAAAACGAACATTCTTAAGCGGACCCCCCCCCCCCTCCAATCATTCACCCAAGAGAGCCGTTTCAATAACTCAATGTTCAGCCCATTCAGAAAATCTTCCCTAAAATTACTTTCCCAATCCCGTCTCTACAAACGCACTATTTTCCCTTCCGAGTTCCTCACAATAAGAACACTTGCATAAAATGTGAAGTCACATTTCACCCTGAGGCCGTTTTACTCACCACCCAACTAATGGTGTCATTAGATTGAGAACGTTTGAATATTAGCTTCTTAAACTTAGACACCGGCTAATAATTCTTTACTTGTTCCTAAGTAGCTATTAGCTGCTTCTAGTAAGGATTTAAAGGTTACATTTTATTTTGCTAAGCATTGTGCATAAATGGTTTTGTTATTTGTTTGTAGCTTTGCAAATATTTGCAGTGAAATGCAACATGTTCCTGCAAGCTATTCTACTATTTTCCTTGATTATACATACATACATGTTCTTCATAGGAGAGTATTGAATGGATAATAAATCAGTTCAATGAAAGTCTAAGAGAAAATATCTGTTAAAAGTCGTGGTATAAAATGAGGTCAAACCTTTGAAAATATTTATCATGAAGGAAAAACACCCACACACACGTTTAGGCTTTGGATTATCGATCTCAATTCTCTACTTTTTTTCTGGAAAAACTTTTTTTTTTCTTACATTTAAATTCTCTTCACAGTTGCTGAGTTTGCAGAGTACGTTGCGTAGGTGTATAATTTACTTTTGTTCGATGGTCATATTGATTGCTTTTAATGCAATTTTCTGCTTGATTTCTGCTTAAATAGCAATTGCGCTATATTTGCGTTTCTTTAATTCGTTTTACATTGCATCTCCGCATTGCAAAAAATAAACTGTTTTTTTTTTTTACTGTCTAATACTGGAAACAAAGGTCTCTCATAAAATGCACAGTATTAAACTGCAAAATTAGCAATTTTACAGTTTATTACTGTAAAAATAACAATTCCAGTTCATTACCATAAAATAAACTGCATTATACTGTAAAAAACAGTATAATACTGGCAGCGGTACCAGTTAAAAACTGTAAAATGCACAATAATAAACTTCAAAACTAGCAGTTTTGCAGTTCATTACTGTAAAATTAGCAATTTTGGCTTATTACTTTAAAATAAGCAATTTTTACAGTTTATTACTATATAAAATTAGCTGGATTATACTGTAAAAACAACAATTATTTTTTGCAATTCTCTGTTAATACAATGGGCTAAAATAATGACCAAGCGAGGAGGTTTTAACAAATATGAAGGCAAAAATGGGGCGAAATAATAGTCGGCAGTTTTTCGCCTTTTCAACATTTAAAAATTCAATAAAAATATTTTACCATTCTTTCTTTGTTTCCTGTTTCTTAAGAGAAGTAAAAATATTTTACCATTCTTTCTTCGTTTCCTGTTTCTTAAGAGAAGTAAAAATATTTTACCATTCTTTCTTTGTTTCCTATTTCTTAAGAGAAGTGTATTAAGACAAAAAGAAAAAAAATAACAGTTCAGTAAAGGAAGACAAAGCTTTATAGTGAGAAAGTATTTAAGAGATGTGAGAGAAGCAAGGCATCACGAGGAGTTACTTTTCTTTCAACTCTACCATTATCATACACTAGAGGAAATAATTTCGAAATCGAACGCTTTCCGTTTCGGAGCTTCGTTCTATTCTAACGACACTCCCATTTCCGGAAACAAACGAACATTTTGCACAGAAGACATCCAACAGCGTGTTATTTGCCATGAGCCATTTAATGGCGTTGCAAAGAACAAAAACTTTGTACCAACGTCTTCCTCGACAGCTTAATGTAAACGCTATATTTATTGCTTTAAAGCTTTGAGATAAGAGGGAAAGTCTTTTTCTTTCTCCAAAAGAAATCGAATTTTTTGAAAAGCAACTTTTTCGAAAGAATGTTCTGTTCGTTGAATACTTCTACGTAATCAAAAAAAAAAAAAAAAAACTACTTCTAGGGTAGACTTTTGCACCATTATATTGTTTTATTTCAATTTCATTAATTAAAAACCATATAATACTTAACGAATAAGCTTCTCATTTGGCACACTATTTTTTGAATAACGATAAATGTTTTCTTTTTTATTCAAGTACAAATACGAAATAAAATCGCGATCTATCCTTGTCCATATCTGCAAAAGTTTCCTAAATTGATGCATGTTTCCTTAATTGATGCATTTTCGCTGTTGTAAAAAATATATTTAGCTACCAGTTTTATAATACACTCAGCGTTTTTATTAAGTGTTTCGATTTTACCTCAACTTTTGTTCATGTAGATTGGCTGAGCCTCCGAGAAAGTCTAAAATGTTGTCTCTGGACACCAGCTTTCCTGGAATTGCAGGCACTAAGCGGTGCGCTATTGACTTGCAATTCTGAACTGACCTTGCCCTATTGGCTTAAATGCTTTACCAGCTTTCCTGGTAAATTAGAGTGGTGCCAAACCTTTACAAGAAACTTATCTAAGTTTTTTTTATTCACTCTAAAACTCACGCTAAAACCGCTTTTTATTTTTGGAAGGTTACCGAGTTTTTGGGGAGATTCTATGTTAATTTAAGGAATGCTATTAACTTTTAGCTATAAACATTATGTAGTTATTTTTTGACAGATATGTTACTAGAAGAACTTATGCAAGTTAGATATTTTTCCCATTATTCTCCAAGCCTCCTATTTAGCCCATATTATCCAAGAAAGTGTCTGAATATGATTTGTTTCTACAGCGAAGCTCGGGTTTAAAAGCTGTGTAGTAAATTAAAATTAATAATATCCGCCCGCCATAGGGCAAAAAAAAAAAAAAAAAGAAAAATAGCTATTGAAAAAATGATTTGTCAACCGCAACCTGATCGTCAGCTCAAAATAATATTAAGAATAGTAATAGTAACAAAGCCTTTAAGTGTACAAAAGAAATTAGATAAATATTAAAATCCTTTCCACCAACGTCAACAAAGATAACTAATTTATTATAACTACATGAAATAAATTAACGACTTTTGGTCTCAAAACTGTTTTTCTTAAATCATTTAACACCTGGAGTATGCAAATTTGCCGCGGAAAATAATGGCTACGACTGAAGTAGTTACTACTGACCATTGGCGACTTAAAAATCTTAACAATTTTGCTAGTTATCAGGTAGGAACTCATTGGATCTTATAGTGAACGAGTGCAATGAATTCATTCACAGCCGATTAACTATTTCTATTGAACAAATTCACATAGTACAGTGTAAAAAATGAATATTGCTTTTTCAGTTTATTACATGCATTTTACAGTTCTAAACTGGAACCTCTGCTGCTAGTAGTATACTGTTGTTACTTCCTTTTACGTAGTAAAGGAAGTATTGTGATCACGAAAAAAATTTCACTCAAATTTCGGTCTAAATTTTGACTTTGCTCACCCCTGAATGAATGTCGCGTAGTTTTTTCGACCTGTCAGCACGTGCATATGTACCTAACAACATACAAACAGTCGAAAAATCAATTTCGACCACCCCCGAGTAAATAACGACGAGTTTTCTCGTGACGTCTGTATGTACGTATGTGCGGATGTATGTGCGTATGTGGCTCGCATAACTCAAAAACTACATGCCGTAGAAACTTCTAGCTTGGTATGTAGGCTCTGAGGGGCGTCTAGTAGTGCACTTCCCCTTGTGATTGCATTCGAATGTTCCCAAAGGGGTCTTTTACCCCTTTTTTGGGGTAAATCAATGTTAATTTCAATACAGTGGCGTTGGCGAAAAAAATATTTTTTGAATTTGGGTTCAACTTGGCGCTATTGGCGATATTTTGCGAAACATTCACTAAATGATATTAAAATCAGCAATATTTAGAAAATTAACCATTGCAAAATATTTTTTGCATTGTTTCTTGGCAGATTAGGGGAGTAAATATTTGAATTGTTACCTTGCTCACTCCAAGCAATTTTTTTAACACTTAAGGCAACTACTAAGAAATTTACACGTAAAAGGAAGTAGTGTGGGGTCCATACCAGATTTTTTTAATAGTATTATACAGCTAGATTTACAGCAATAAACTGTAAAAATTACTAACTTTACAGTAAGAAACTAAAATTGTTAGTTTTGCAGTTTATTGCTGTGCGTTTTACAGTTTGAAATTGCAACCTCGGCTGCCAGTACTATACTGTAAAAACAACTGTTTATTTTTTGCAGTGTAGCAACTTGTAATTCAAACTGCCTCTTCGAAAACATCAGCAGTTTAATAGTAGACCTGTTGATTGGAAAATTCGAAAACTAATCGGGCAGAATCCCAATCAATTCGAAGTAACGTGGCCAACAGAACGAGCTCGAAGTTCTGAACAGAAATCTCAAATCGCTCTTGAGAGGAATGTAGAACGCCATTATAATGCCGAGATCTTTTCCCTCCACGTCCATTTACACGACTCCAACGACACCCTAGAGAGTTCTTAGAATATCACGAAAGTTCCAAATCCTCCGTGATACCGACTGAGTGACGAGATAAGAGCAGATTTTTGTCTTTTCGGAAAATATTTCACCTTCCAGGGTTTTATTTATTTATTTATTTATTTTTCCAGTTCTGTTTTCAGTAAAACTTTTTTTTCATAGTTGTTTAAGATTTTATCCGACCTGGCAAAATAATTCAGAGTTAAATGTAAAGTATACAAACAAACAATTACAGTGTTATAAACAGCAGAAAATTAAGTTAAAATAACAAGAGAAAACGCATGTACAAAATCTGTAGAAGGTACTGTCTGATCTTAGGTAAAACTTCCGCGCATTTATGCATGCTTTAGGTCTTCTCTGATCTTACTAAAATAGCGGAGGTAATATATCGATGAAGGGAAGATTAATAAGAAGCGTTTTGAGTCGTATCAAACAACGTAGAACGATGCTAATTTCAAATACATAGTTTAGTTGAATATCTCAAAAGAATAACAAATGTAAGTTTTGAATTGAAAACTTCGGAAATTTCCCACTCACAACCCATCACCCCTTTTTCAAGTGGAATGGTTCGCTAGTGCTAGGCGCGGTTTACAAAGACGGACAGCATTATAAACAGCAGAAAAGGCCACACAGGTTCCAGTTTAAAACTGTATTATTCCCAGCAATAAAGAGTAAAAAAAGCTATTTTACAGTTTATAACTAAATTTAGCAATTTTGCAGTTCAGTACTGCAAAATGTGCAATTTGACAGTTTATTCCTGTAAAATTAGCAATTTTTATAGTTTATTACCATAAAATTAACTGCATTATACTGTAAAACAGACGTTCATTTCTTAAAGTGTGGGAATATCAATTAAATGCAAGTTTTAACTTCCTTACTCCTAAATTTAAAATTTATGAAAACTCAAGTAATATATGCTTAGTTAGCATATAGTTCTTTAGAAAGTGTTGCTTTAAATTCTTACAGTGGTCCATTGTAAAAATATATTGAAAGAACCTCGTGTAAATTCATCTATCCTCGAACATTCAGCAAATAGAATTCAATTCTCTTTGGAAGGAACATGCCCTATAGTTTGCATTAAACTATTTCTGTAAAAGCCATAACAGTCGTAAAACTTATCTCCCGCGTGAATAAAAGACATTTCTTGAACAAACGTCATTATGTTTATTAACTACAATAGGGAATTAAGTTGAATCTCACTTTAGACGTCAACCACTTGTAAAATTATTTTAAATATATTCTGATCAAGAAACACGTGACTTTGGTCCATGCAAAATGAGCTTCACTAGTTAAAAAATATTAGACACACATTTATTTACGCGAAACACTTTCAAATGTGGAAATTTGGCGACTTTTTATTGTCTTCGGTGTTTGTCCCAGATTCGAAGGACAATACAAACATAACATATTTTTACCACAGAAATTGAATAGAAAATAATTGAATCGTTTATTTCGAAAAGGTAACATCTCTATTTTGATCTCCTCTGTCTCTTTAGAAAATTAAACAGCGCACGGTTATATTTTTGAATGTCATAATCAATGATTATTTGGTAAATTATTGCAGTAATTGTGTACTTAACTAAAGGCATTTTTTCATTGATTATGACATTCAAAAATATAACCGTGCGCTGTTTAATTTTCTAAAGAGACAGAGGAGATCAAAATAGAGATGTTACCTTTTCGAAATAAACGATTCAATTAAATTATAGTTTAAAAAACCTAAAAAACACGCTTTTAGAGTAAATCAAACTAAAAAAAAAAAAAATCAAAACTATTGAATATCCACTAAGTTTACATGCTCTTATAATACATCAGCATGTAATATTAATAATTGCATTTATGCCTTTAGTATTAATAATAGTATTAAATATATTACTTTTATATTTGCCAAGAGCGTGAATTTTATCTTTTACTAGCTGACCTGGCGAACTCTGTTCCACCTTAAAGGCAATAAATAAGCAAATTTTTGAATTTATTAAGTTTTTTATTATTAGAAAATACAAAAAAAAAAAAATTAAGTACCTACATTAATCATTCATTATTGTTTCTGTATTTCAGTACATAGGTTGCTCTTCACTTAAGTACCTTGTGATACACAACATTTTTGTTTTATTACCAGGCGCAAAAACAAACAACGCAGATGGTCATCCGGCCCGGAAACATGCCACATATAATTGACCGTGGGAAAAACAGTGATGTTCTAGGTTTAAACCACAAACTTTTAAGGATTGGCCTTGTGATTTGTTGATGGTCATGACAAATGCCAAGACGGATCGGAAATTATAAGTCTTTTAAATTCAAACGGCATATCGGTTGGGATCATCGGGATCCTCGGAATGGGCAATCGTTTCTGACAGCTTATCACATATAAATTTCAAAAGTAACGCGTTTGTTAAAATTTATTTCCCAAAAAAGTCAAATAACACTCAACGCACAGCTAACTTACAACCTGTTTACAGCGCTCCGGAAGCTGCCTGAACGTGTGCTTTATGTCGCTCAGCCATAGAGGTGTCAAAAAAGGCTTCATAAAAAGGCGAAGTCAATAAGACATTTTTTCTATTTATGTAACTGACACACATAAATTATAGCCTATGTCCGTCTCCTGGCTCTACGCTACCTACCCACCAATTTTTAGCCATATCGGTACAGCCGTTCTTGAGTTATAAATAGTGTAACTAACACGACTTTCTTTTATATATATAGATTCAGAGCTACATACAAGCAACTGAAATACTTTTACTACATCAATATATAATATAGTTTGGTCTTTAGTATTAATAATAGTATTATTATATTTGTAAAGAACGTGAATTTTATCTTTTATTCAGAGTTACATACATACATACATACAAATAAACAAACCCACATGTGAAACTAAAAAAAGCGTATTAATTAAAAGGAGTCGTATAATAGGTGCATATACGTTCAGGGGTGCCCACTGGAGAGGACTATGGCGCAAGTTGCGCCATCAAAATTTTTGGGGAGGATTTTTTAAAACTTATTATTTATTTAAATTATTTATTGTTTTTTTTATTTAAATTATTCACTAATTTTTTGAAATAAAAATTATTCATTAATTTATTTTTTTAATTTCAATTATTTCTTATTTATTTTTTTTATGAATTTGTATATTTATTTATTTTGTGCGTGTGTGCTTGGAATGTCTGGAAAAGGAAAAAAGCGATTCTATTCTGCGCATACTTTGTACTTTTAAAAAATTGATAATATATATATCAGGGGTGGCCAACCTTTTTAGGGAGAGTGCCACTATCTGAAGAGAAAAAGCTCAGCGTGCCACATTGTATTTTTCCAACAAACTGGAATTTTTTTAAAATAAGTTAGAAATACATTTTAGGTTAGCTGACTATGAAATTCTTACTCAAATGAAACATTTTTTTCTCGTAAGTCTGAGCAATTGAAATCTAAATGATGATAAAGATAAAACAAGTCCGAACTTAAGAGTTATCGTTAATAAACACTTTTATAAGTTCTGTCAGTTGGCTTATGCTTAAAAAAGACAAATAACATCAAACATTCTATCATAAAAATTAAACAGTCTGTACTTAATGCGGTTTATGAGTCTGTATCTTTTTCACCAAGTCTTTAATATTAGGAATAGTTCTTGAGAATCCTAAGAAGTTTTCAAGTGTTTTAAGTGCTATCAATTAATATTTAACGGTATTTAGATTTTTCTGCATTCATAACAAAAAATATTCGTTCAGAAGCGTATTTTGAACCAAATCTACAACAGCATCAGACGGCTAAAGTGTGCAAATGTGAAAAAAAAAAATGTTGGTACAAATTTCTATATAACGTGGATGACTTTCTGTTGAAGCAAGTTCTTATATTTGATTACCAATGCAAAGGGTCAGTAATTCTGATTTGGATTTCAGAAGGGTAACGAGTAGTGTCTTGCAGAGAAATAGACAAAGAATTTGAAAAGATCAGCATTTTTTTATGATCCTAAAAATCATCAAACCGAACAATGAATGTATACTTAAAATAGGTGTAAATTTTTCGCCATATATCATTGAAAAATTATTAAATTAGGGTTAATACTTTCAATATTAAATTTAATGTTTTAATCTTTTTTCTCCAAAGTAGAGAGAAAGAAACTGAAGTTTCATCATAAAAGAATACAGATGGCCTATACTGGTTTAGGAAACTTTTTTGTACCATCTTAAATTTAAATTACTTTAACGCCGGATAATGAGAGATGACATAGCTAAATTCATTTGCTATTCTTCATTCCTAAGTAGCAAGTCCTCACTGCTTTCCTACCAGACATTTTAAAAAACACACTCCCTAAAATTCTAAAATCTAATGATTATTTTCTTTGGACAGCTATTGCACATTTCAATGAAGGAGTAACTTGCCATGCTCTCCTCTTTCTCCTGGGAAAAGTTCGCAAAACATTCAGAGCTCTAATTCGTAGTTTGTTAATACAGTGAACTCTACAGAGTCACAAGCAGAGACAAAGTCTCATTCTTGATTCAAGGAGTTTGTAATAAATAATTCGATGATACTTTTGAAGTTTTTTCCCCAAATTATTTTCAAGTAATGTAACAAAAACACTTTAAGGATCTTCATTTGTGCAACCTTAGCGACTTTTGTCCGATATGGTTTCTTAATTTTAGTTGAAGAGTGAACTTTTTGTTTTAAATTTCATCACCCGTAGTTGAAACTTGCAGATCAAGACTCCATTCTGAAGCATCGAAAGTTTCATTCCTGTCAAGCACAAATATGCTTTACAAAGCATTGTCTGTAACGTCACAGCTCTCGTTGGATGCCCAAAGCCAGTGGCGTACGCAGACAAATCATTTCAGGGGGGGGGGGGGCTGAGTCGAGACTTAGAGAGAAGAGAGCAGGGAACCTCAGAAAATTTAGCTAAGAAAAGTAATTTTTTTGAATTTCTCATATCAATGCTAATTTAAGATGACAAAAATACATCATTAATTTTTGTTAGCATTATACTTGTTGTAACCGAGAGGTGCAACATTTTGATAAAAACAGAAAAGATAAACTAAATTTTGAAAAGTTATCTTAATTAAAAGAAGGGTTCCCCTACAAGTGCATGCAATATTTTGACAAATTTGTGATTTAATAACATCAATTTTCCGATTTATTTTACTATTGTTCCTAATGTTATGTTTCAATTACATCAGTTGAAATACATTGAACAGAGCCAGATGAATTAATCTGTGTTTCTGAAAGAAATTTGCAATAAAAATGCACAATTGAATTATAAGATAGTCATAAACGTGACAAACAGTAAAATGGACGTGTCGAAAGAAAAAGAAAGAATTTACTTCTTTTCTTTTCTGTCCTTATATTTTGTTCTTTAATTAAATTTTCTCTGCAGAAAAAGTTTCTCTTTTCGCGATTTCAGGAAAAAGAAGGAAAAAGGGTATTAACTAAAATGTTTAAAACTCTTTTTTGATAATTTCGGAGGGGCTACAACCCTATCAGCCCACCCCCTGGATACGCCACTGCCCGAAGCTAACGCTAAGTACTTTGCAATATTGTAGTAAAGACAATTTGTAAGCTAGGATCCTGACACTTAATCGTCACAATATCATTATATTTATCAGTTCAAGGGTTTTAGTTTTTATCAATATTTTTGAGATCTACATTTTCCCTCAATTTTTGAATTTTTTCAAAAAGTCTTCGCGTGCCACTGTTACGGCTCTGCCGTGCCACATTGTGGCACGCGTGCCGCGGGTTGGCCACCACTGATATATATATATATATATATATATATATATATATATATATATATATATATATATATATATATATATATATATATATATATATATATATATATCAGTAGCGAGGCCTCAAGTCATCGAACGATTCGCCGATGACCTGAAGGCAAACCTCGTTTTGTACTGGAAGAATTAAAGTTTTTAAAATTTTATTTTCAGATTATTTTTTCGGATCATTTAATATTCCAAATAATTTTGTTTTAGTGGTGCCATCTGTTGAGTAAACGATTAGGCGTGACCTTCACTCATCGCTACAGATACCGCATCGGTTTTGTGTGTGCGCGCGCAACTTTTTTCGCTTGTCAGCCATTTCAGCCAATCAGATACTTTCACAGCTTCCCTTAGATGTAAAACAAGTCATCGGCGATGATCCGCGGAAATTTTATGTGCGAAGCATTTTGTTTTTACTGGCAACTCTCAGTTTTGGCGGATCGTGGGGGTTGGATGGGGAGGGGTAGAGATTTTTTTCTCCTGTTTCGTTCATTCTTTTTTTTTTTTTTTTTTCAATTCGGTGCGTCACATTTTTCAAAAAGAAAGGGGTTGCGGTTATCTTACGATGGCGCCAATATGAGCCCGACGGGTCGAAAACAATATTGTTTGC